>BSBK01006175.1:377500-647600 GCA_027943335.1 Chamaecyparis obtusa | reverse complement strand
GATATATGTATATATATATATATATGTATATTATTATATAATGTAATACTATATATATATATAGATATATATATATATATAAATATATGTATATATAATATATATATATATGTATATATATATATATGGTACCTAAAAGGATAAAAACTCCAAATGTGTGACAATCCTAATTGGAGGCTACATTGTTGGACAGGGATAGTGCATAATTAGTAGATTTTTATAGTTATTGAGACAAGATGAAAAAGGTAGCAAATGAAAATATTTTACACTAAATAACAATTGCAAGTATTAAATGGAGAGTCTTCATGATGGCTCGCATCAACCAAGCACACTAACCATTTGACAAATGAGATAGCACTTTGTGGAGATTTTTAAACTATTTGATTAAATATCAAAGGGAATGAAATGCTACAGTCTATAACTTTACACAAAGAATGTCAAATATAACCAGTTAAGAGCTGCTATGAATAAATGTAGAGAAACTTTTCTTAAAACAATTCCAAAGAAATTAAGAAGACAATGAATTGCAACAACTTGAAATGCATGAGTCTAGAAGGTGAAGGAATATGAAAGACAAACTTAGAGACAAGTAACTAGAGGACAGTGAGCACAATGACAGTATATGATAAAACATGACATCTTTTATTCTTTGAAGGCTCCATTTGACAAGTGATGTGACAAAGTTAAAACAACGTTCTTTTATTATCCAACAAAGTTAATCAAACAAGTTTGATCAAGAGCATTTTTAAGAATCATTTCTTTTTTGGGTTTTTCTTAGATTGCTTAAGGTAAAGGATGAAAGGAGCATCAATATCTTCCTCCTCTTGTGGTTGTGATCTCAAATTATGATGCTTTCTCTTGTTTTGAGGACCACAAGGCTGCTGGACTAAGGGGGGGTCTGCTGCAATAACAAGTAAATGGGTTAAATTCGCATACTTTTTTTTACTGTTACATGTATTTCATTAACCAATAGAACATAAAATGCATTTTTCTTTACTTGAAAATGCCACATCATGTACAATAAATATCTAGAGTAATCACCAATGGCATCCTTCTGGGTGATTAGTCTAGATATTTATCTTCAGGTGTTACTTTGCATTAATATATATCATTGTGTATTTTGTTATGTTACTTTACTATTAGCATAATGGTTTATTATGAACTTATTTGATGCTGGTTACTAGCCAAACTTTAAAGTTGCAGTTCACAAACCTTTGAAATTGAATAGTAGAAGTTGGAAAATTCTTCATCAGTGACCTCCTTTGGGTTCTGAAGTTAGACTTCCTTGACATCCCTACACTACGAGGACATCGATAAAGAGTTAAGCATCTCCTCCCATGGCCTACATTATTCAAGCCACGGGAGGGGATGCTTCTTTATGGTTGTACTCGTAGTCTACAAGTGCGAGAAGTAGATAAATTCCTACACTATGAGGACAGCGATAAAGAGTTAAGCATCTTATCTTTAGTCCTAGCTATTGGGTAAGGCCTGGAAGACTTATACCTGTCGATCATCGAGAATAATCACCACCTTGCCTTTATGTACACTGCACAGTATCCAATATAAGAGAAGGCAGAAAATATGAATGGATAAAAAAAACTGAAAGATACAATAATATTATCTTGTTGTTTACCTTCTCATAATTGATCCCAGTCTCACAAAAGTAATTTTATACTATCAGTAGCACATTTCGTGCATGGATGAGAAATAATATCCAAAGTTTCTAGATTCTAAGAAGAGGTATGAGTGGAGACCAAAGAAGGGGTATTTGTGAAGGTTTTATAGACGTGGATTACTGAATCATCATCTCTGCACTGGTACTCAATCTGGAAACCCTCGTATGTATATAGCCACTCTAGCAAATCTCCACATCTAGCAAATCTCCACAAAAATCCCTTCTGGCCTCCACTACATATACGTCTTCTCTGAAACTAAAAACTCTCCATCATTGATTCTCATCAATGTACGAATAAAATTGTGAGAAAATGCTTAATCCCTAATTTAATATTTGACAAATAAAATTGTGATAGAACACTTAAAGAATATGGAAAGCTCACAATGTTTAGAGACACTTGACTCCAAGTGCCATGTACAACAAAAATAATTTGTCCAATTTGGAGAGTAATTCTAATTTAATTTGTCCATGGACAGAGACCTTAAATTATTGATCTTTTCTTTGTTTCGAGAATAGTTTAACATTCTCTACTTAACAGGGCCAACCACGTGAAGGTGGAAGCTCATCTGGCCCCTCCTAGGAGCCTCTTATGACCCTTTATGACATTTTAAGACCTCTAAGATGTATTCTTAGGGATCATAAAGGGTCATAAGGGGTCCTAGGACACAACATCTGAGAAACATTAATTGTAGGCATCATGGTCACAATTTTTTGGAGACAACATTATTGAGTGGTATACCCAGATGATGCAAAGCATCCACTACTCCTCTGGTTCCAAGTCAACACTGTGGGATCCAAAAACCATAGATAAGAAATAAATTTAGAGAGTGGAGGAGGGCCATAATGACCAAAATAATACAGGACAAACCTCAAGTTAAATGAGGCAACTGCAAACATTTTAATAGATTTTCATTATTAAATAATGAAATTTGCATATACTAGTGTTCTAAGCCCCCTCATTACATGATTTATTAATGTAAGCCCCCTCTGACTTACGCATCTATAAAATGAAACTACAACCTATTGGGATTGAGACAAACCTTATAAAACAACAATAGCTAAGAAGGATCACTTGCCAACATCTGTTGAATACAAGGTTGGAGGCAATGGTTGGAGGACCTTGTATTCAGAAGATGTTGGCAAGCGATCCTTCTTAGCTGTTGTTGTTTTATAAGGTTTGTCTCAATACCAATAGGTTTTAGTTTCATTTTATAGATGCATAAGTCAGAGGGGGCTTACAATAATAAATCATGTAATAAGGGGGCTTAGAACACTAGTATATGCAAATTTCATTATTTAATAATAAAAATATATTAAAATGTTTGCAATTGCCTCATTTAACTTGAGGTTTTTCCTATATTATTTTGGTCGTTATGGCCATCCTCCGCTCTCAAAATTTATTCCTTATCTATGGTTTTTGGATCCCGCAGTGTCAACTTGGAACTAGAGGAGTAGTGGTTTTTTTTCATTGTTTTGGTATACCACTCAATTATGTTGTCTCCAAAAAATTATGACCACATGATGCCTACATTTATGTTTCTTAGCTATTGTGATATCTACATTTATATTTCTCAGCTGTCGTGTTTATGTGCATGTTCTTTATGTGTTTGGCTTCTCTCCCTCGCATCCAAAATAAGATTTTCCCACTTTGAATCAAGAATGCACGTCTAACACAACCAGAATATGCATGGATAGCAAGTGGAGCCGAGAAGACTCAAAACATTTACATTGCCTGAAACTAAGAGATTGTCACAGTTAAAATTCTCTATCCATAACAGAATGGGAAGACATCCTTCTAGCATGGGCCTAGATCCTTCGACAATTAGCTTCATTATAAATGAAGCAGATGAGAGTTGAGCATTAGCTTCCTAAGAAAAATATCATAAATGAACTATGTGTACCCCAATTCATGTACCCTCTATGCGTACCTAAATGATATATTTGAAACAACAAGGGTAAGGCTTAAAGAAGTTAATTTTGCATCACAGTTTGTAGTTTTTGCTAAAGGTTGTTCCTGATGCTCTGTTGCTGCAACAACTACAGACTATGATGCAAAATTAACTTCTTTAAGCCTTACATAGGGCATAGGAATTGGGGTACACATAGTTCAATTATGATATTTTTCTTGGGAAGCTAATTTCTCAGCTCTCATCTACTTCATTTATTATGAAGCTAATTGTCGAAGGATCTAGGCCTAGGCTAGAAAGCTGTCTTCCCATCCTGTTTAACTCATATTCCTTGTTCTTTTGAAACTTCCTTGGTATGGTAGGCCTTCTCTCTGTAGTACTCTTCTTCAATCTATGTTCGACAATTAGCCTCTTCTTCTTCTTCCTAATTGCAGCCACAGATTCATTTTCATCAGGATTCAACTCCACTTCCCCCATCTCATCATCTTTGTCACCCTCGGCTACCATCCTAAGCCCTTCTTCCCTCTCCAGTTCTTCAAGCATCTGCAAGATATATGGATCAATAAAGTCTGTAACATTGTGTCCATCCATGATCTCATGAATATCATCTTCTTTCCACTCTTCATTTTCCAAAATATACCACTTCTTCAAGCTTGTAGAGTAAACTCCAGCCCCACCATTTTTATTCTCAATATCCTTCTCCAGCTTGTTGGCCTCCTTGAGCGCAGCATGCGCCCTGGCATCCAAAATAGCTTGAGGAATACAACGGGACCTCACTTTCCCATCTCGCAGCTTGGGCATTGCAACATGAATCCTATTGAGACAACTATTGATCTTCTTCAACTTCATCTTAATTTTCACTCTCTGCTCCAACAACCTCTCGCATGTCACATTCTTCACCACAATCAACCCTTCTTCCTCCAAAGAACTCATAGAGAGTAGTGCGCCATCATCCCCCCTCCCCTCCTGATTCCCAAAGAACCCACCCATATTTTTCCTAGCCTTAGATCTCATCTTCGCAACCAATTTTGCATCCTCCTTCGGTAGTGTCTCCAGCGGTTGCAAATCAATCTTATTACAAACTACAATAAGAGGCTTATTGGAAAATAGAGGTTTTATGCTGTGAAACAGAGTTTCCTGGTGTGCAATACTATCACCACAGGACCCCAAAACATCAAGGAAAAACAAAACAGTCACCTTCAAATGAGCCAAGGCAATAATACATAGCATCTCGATGGTGTTCTTGTCCTCCAAGGGGTGGTCCAAAATACTAGGGGTATCAATAACCTGATACCTCAAGTACTTATAATCAGTATCCCTGACAAATAGAGACTTAGTAGTAAAAGCATAAGGTTGCACATCCACATTCGCCCTAGTAATCTTATTAATAAAACAACTCTTGCCAAAATTAGGGTACCCACAGATCAAAATAGTCCTAGTATTTGGGTTAATAGATGGCAACCTTTCCATATGCTACCTCACCTCTTCAAGTTAAGCCAAACTCGGTTCAATTCTCTTAACAATGGTACACATCCATCCAAGTGCAGCAACCTTCAAAGGTTTGCAGCGGTAAAGAGAATCCCCATATTTTATCAACCTAACATAGTCTTTGGCCAGTTTAGCAATGAGATTGCGAACAATATTGATCTGGCTAAGGGCCAGCTTGTTCCTAAAAAAAAAATAGAATGAACCAATGGCATGTTTACAACAAAACTACAAAAAGAAAATTACAAAACTAAACCAATGGCATGTTGACAACAAAAAAAATTACAAAACTGAACCAATGGCATGTCAACACAAAAAAAAATTACAAAATTGAACCAATGGCATGTTTACAACAAATAAATAGATGACTTCTTAAACATACTTTATTTGATATCATGAATTCTTAATAAAGGTCTAATTCTATGGACTGCTAGCATGAAGGAAGATTTGACCTAGCCAAATCTTCCTTGTACCACACAAAAAATTGTGTGATAAATATGTCTACTCCAACCTTAATTGTTTAAGAATTCATCATATTAGATAAAGTATGTTTAAGAATTGTGGGGAGTTCTATTAGACCTTTGTTGTAAACATGCCATTGGTTCAGTTTTGTAAATTTATTTTTTGTGTTAAATGCATTTAAATGGAACATTAAGCATAGTAATAATATGCTTAATCTATTAGTAATTGGTAGATTAAATATAGATAACACCTTTATTAGTTTAGCATGTTTAATGCATAGTAATTACAAATTGATTCTTATTCGCATTGTTATAAATTTACTATTAGACTAATTCTATAGGGCACTAGACTTTTTCTTGTGTGTGCAAACTTGGCCCTAACTCTACATAGTAATAATATGCTTAATCTACCAATTACTAAAAGATTAATCATATTATTGTACTATGCTTAATGTTCCATTTAAATGCTAGTATATAAAGAAGACAATCAGAAGACAATGAAGATTTGTCTGACCAATAGTCTACAGAATTAGACCTTTATTTGGCTAGGTCAAATATTCCTTTGTGCTAGCAGTCTACGGAATTAGACCTTTATTTTAAATGCATTTAACACAAAAAAATTACAAAACTGAACCAATGGCATGTTTACAACAAAGAAATAGAATGATAATAATATGCTGAAAATTATATTCTGTTTAATACACGCCAAAGGACCAATCCCAAAAATTCTTAAACATACTTTATCTGATATGATGAATTCTTAATAAAGCTCTAATTCTGTAGACTACTAGCATGAAGGAAGATTTGACTAAGATTAGCCATAAAAGTTGCTCAATAAATACTCACTATTTGGATAATGTCTATTCTAATGCAAAATAGTGTATACAAGGTATCCAAGAACACTAGCATGAGGTACATGAGTTATGTCCATCTCACTAGATATAGATGGGCATTAATGCTCAATTGAATGATATGTTCCCATAAAAATGTGAACTTCTATTAATCTACAAACTCTCATGTTAAACAACTACAAAATAAAGTCAACATAGTTCCTTTAACACAACCAAAGTTAAAATTAAATTATCTCTATCCCTAAGATAAACTAAGTAGCCTTCATATATTTTATGTCAAACTACTATTAAACTGACTATACCCTGCCAGTCACTGTCTCCAGAATATCAAGCAAGGAACTAGACTTAGATACAATAAAAATAGTGAAGTGAAAGAGTGGAAAGATAAATGGAATTCAAATAAGTGTTCCTACATCCAAAACAATCAAATCATTCCTTATCTCTATAATCACCTTGGCCATTTCATCGAGCTTGAAACAAATCTCCCTATACTTGGTCAAACTCCCACCCTTTAGTGAATTTCTTCTTCATTCTCTTAATTTTATCAAATGATGGGGTGAGAAAACATTGCCATAAAGGCATCCTTCTCCTCCTCATCCTCCTTGTCCTTCATGTTAGTGCTCATATCTGAATAATGAGTCACAAAATATCCCTATGTCTTATGTGCCCCAAATTTACTCTTAATATTAATGTTGGGGGAGATGGATTTCATGAACTACATCATGAGAAGGATAAGAACTTCATTCTGAATAATGAGTCACAAAATGTCCCTATGTCTTATGAGCCTCAAATTTACTCTTAATATCAATGTTGGGGAGAGGGCTTTCATGAACTACATCATGAGAAGGATAGTCACTTCATGTATCATGGGGAGTTTGGGTTTTTTGTTGTGTTCCTTAATTCTTAATTCACACATTTTGAAGGCTTTGAGAGTCATTTAGCATGATTGTACCCTCACACACAGTAGATTAACCTTGCTCTATTCAGTTTTCTTTCATTGTTTTGAAGTTTAATTGTAAAAAATAACCATTCCATGGACTCAAAGGCATTGAATCCATGAAATTAAGTTCACTAACATGTATAATAGTTTTATCATCTTGAAGTTGTAGAAGTTTGATGAGAGGAAGTGATCACTGGCTATAACAGAGAAGTTTTTCATTGAAATTCATGGCACAAGTATAGCAGTGGGAGTTTGGCTTGAATAGCATGGTTTTTCTATGATTGGAGTAGTCTTATATTGTTGTATTAATGGTGAATCAATCACCAATTGATCTTGGAAGAGCTTGAAGGGTTGAGATTGAAGAAACCCTTGAATCAAGGGTTTAGGAGAGGTGATTTGGGGCTTTTGGTGTTCCCAATAGTTTGGGTTAAATTCCTCTTAGATTTAGAGGTTTTGAGACATTTTAAAACACTTTCTAGAGTTTGGGGTCTTGGGGTTACCTACAGATAGGATTTTCTTTGTTAAACTACCCACTTTTGGGTGCATTTGCAAGGGTACATTCAGGGTATTGTGAGTTGTTCCAAAATAACAATATCTGAGTCTTTGGTATGTTTAGGTCATATGGTCAAAAGGGTATGTGAATATGTATTTAGTTTTATTAGTGTTTTGGGAAAGTGAAGAGTTTAAAGACCTAGAAGGTCTCTGCAGGGCTACAAGGAAGGGCCATTAGGTCTCTAGAATAGTCTGAAGCTATTTAGCCATTTAGAGTGTGGGTAACACTTGAAACCTTAAAACCACTTTAATATACCCTTATACAGCTTAAAGACATCAAATCTATCATTGGTTTTCATTGGAAGAAGTCTTGGTTGGGTTGAGTCACTTAGAACAATTGGGCATTGTGGGAAGTAGTTCATTTGTGAACAAATTTGTAAACCCTTACCTTGTTTATTAGTTGTATTACAAGATATGAAACCTATCAATCAAATCAAGAATGTTGATGGACACCTTAGAATGTTAAAAGAATAATTGTGAAATCTTAACATGCTTGTAATGGCTTTGATAAACAACGTGTGAATTATGCAGCTTCTACCACCTTAACCTTCTATTTTCTTTGCCTCTTTGTTTGAACCAATTTACACTGTATATGGTGTGAATAGTCTCAGCTAGTAGTCCTTAAACAACACATATAAACAATACACATTAAGGAGCAAATTAAGCCTAAAAAAAGCTAGTTAATTCATGGGATTATAAGCAATAATTTGTCAGAAGTCTGAATATGTCATGAAGGAAATTACATCATATCAAGCAAGAATAGATCAAATCATCGATTGTCTCAATTTAGAAGCCAATTGTCTTCATTTCTTTGCAAACTTTGAGGTGAAAATTATGCTAAAATCTAGAAATAAGTAATTTTTCAGTTCAAACAAGTTTTAGATTTGATTCTCACCATCCTCCTCATCACAGACTTTCAAATAAATCTACTCAAATCTGCCCGAATTTCACCTTTCTCAAAATTTTGATCTCTCCCCCATGTTCATCCGGCATCTCCCAAGTTAGTTCATTGCCTGATCTAATGAAGATAATCACTGCATGCTGAGATGCAATTGAATGCCTCTTGTAAAAAAAATCTCTTCTCAAACTCGGTAAAATTTGCTTCCCAATTTGAATGAAACTTTGTTTCCTTATAAGGGGAAATTTGCTGCTAATTGCAGAGCTCAATTTGATTTTGAGATGATATTAAAATAAGGTCACTTAGTCTCCTTATATAGGCAATTTGTGGGCCAAGAGGCATGACTACCCAGGAGGACTGACTTGAGTTTCTTAAGGCCAATAAAGATTATTAAATTTAATTATTTTCAAATCCTTACCTTGGCCGACCTAGACAAGGAGGCCAAATGGAAATTAAAATTTATGTTTGTCTCCTCGTTCATGCCTTGTTTGCTGCAGTCCTACACTTGGCTGGAAATGAATGGGTGGTTGGGATAAAAATCCCAAGAAGAGGGAAGATTCTACCACTTTGGAATTTACCTTTACTTCATCATCCTAGACATAGTCATTTTCATGCCTTTAGAAGCCCTCCCTTTTAAACTTGGACATAGATTCAGGGACTTGAATGATTTTGATCTCACACTTACTTCCTTGACTTCACCAAAATTCTTAATTTTATCTTTGGTTGTGTTAAAGGAACTATGTTGACTTTATGTTATAGTTGTTTAACATGAGAGTTTGTAGATTAATAGGAGTTCACATTTTTATGGGAACGTATCATTCAATTGAGCATTAATGCCCATCTATATCTAGTGAGATGGACATAACTCATGTACCTCATGCTAGTGTGCTTGGATACCTTGTATACACTATTTTGCATTAGACTAGACATTATCCAAATAGTGAGTATTTATTGAGCAACTTTTATGGCTAATCTTAGTAGGAAATACATGATAATAGTCAATAGATTTAAAATATTTATGGTAAATATATATGAAGTATTCAATATTTTATTGTAATTTGTACTATAACTCAATTATAGCCAACAAAATTTAGTATCAATACTACAAATCAATTGTAGACATAGTTGTGTTGGTGTAACTTGCAATAGTGTCAACTTGAGGATAGTCAAAGTACTATCAAATTCACAATGAATCAATCTTTTCACATGTGAATGGAGTATATATCGATGCTTAGTTTTATTTTATTCATGATGAAGGGGAGGACAAGAGAGTTATCTTGGAGAAGGTAAATAATTTGTGTGAATCTTGTAGATATTTGAGAAATCTAGTGAACAAAAAGAAGTTTTGATAGGGTAGTGAAGCTCTGTGTAATTCTATCTTGAGCAAGTACTTTATTGGCTATTAGTGTTTCTCTTTTTCTCTTGCAAGGTAAATAAGATGGGAGAGAATGTTGAGATTATTTCAAATATTTTTCAAATCCTGATGTATTATTTATTATGCACTCATGCAAAAGGGGTTTCTCACTTGAGATTATGCTTGATGCCATATAAAATATGTATTATGATGTGTTTATAAATATCTAATGTTATGTAAGATGTGTAAGATAGTTGGAAAATATTGTAGACTTGTGATTCTACAAGGAGTTGTCCTATCATAATTTCTCTAGATAGAATTGGCATAAGAAATTATAATTGTATTATAACCATAATATTGTTGATTGCTAAATAATACACTGATTCTCTCTTTGTTAATGTGTTTTTGAAATAATTTTTATATAATAAATATTATTTTTATAAAATAAAATAAATGATAAATACTACACATTCTTAGATAAAACATCTATATCTATATCTATATAAAAATAAAATAAAAACTAAATATACTAAAATACATAACATTGAGGCTAAAGAAATAGGCCATATAATACTATTAGTATGTAGTATTCTCAACCTCACAAAAGTGAAAAATAACATTTCAACTAGACACTTCAAGGTGAAAATTGACTAATGCTTTCTCATTTTGTCTAGTAATGTGTTGACACAGTTGACTTAATCGAGGGGAACAAAACTAAAAATTTCAGATTTATTAATGGGCATGAGAGTAAACACCAAACAAACATAAAATATTACTAATAATGGTTGAGCATCGTAGTTTCAAACTTGGATGCATCTGAAATTCTATGGCTTGACTTGGCATGACATGACATGAAATTTGGAGTCTTCTTTCATTTGGTGCCATCACTTACAATAACATATTCAAAATAGTATCAGCAATTATGTAAGGTTGGATAGCATTCAAAGATAAATCCATCAATTATATAAACAAAGGTATAATCTGGTTATATTAATACATTGACTCCAAAACCAAGGCACATGTCTTATCCAAAACAACAAATAAATTTTTCCATCTAGTCTTTGATTCCTTCCTTATGGTTGTCCTATCTATATGGTCAAGATCCTTAAATATGGTGAACACAGGGTTCCATGACCACAAGCAGTCTTTCCAAAGGGTATGAGACAACCATTTTTCACTTTTGTTTTCTCACACACACTCGTCCACTTATCTATTCACTAAACCCTCACTTTTTGGGTCAATAGCCTAGGGCTTTGTAGAAATCACCTTCTCCTGCAACTCACAACCATAATACTAGTTCTAACCTAGCCAAGATCACATTCAATCAAACATATAGACTCAATGTTGTAATCTTATGATTATGTAGGAAATTTTGTCAGTAGGGAGTGATACTACCACAACAATAGTAGAATGGGCTATTGTGGAACTCATTGCCAACCCTCGTGTAATGAAGCAAGCACAAAAAGAACTAGAGGAGATAATTGGTCTCAATCGAAAAGTGGAAGAATCTGATATAGATCATCTACCTTATCTCCATACTGTAGTGAAAGAAGTTTTTCAACTACACCCAACACTTCCTTTGGCAGTGCCTCATAGAGAAGATAAGTCATGTGAGGTAGCAGGGTATATGATACCCAAGCACACAATGGTAATTGTGAATCTGTGGGCAATTGGAAGAGATCCCAAAATTTGGAAGGAACCTTTGAAATTTATGCCAAAGAGGTTTCTTAATAGCGAGAATAGTAAGATGACTTACAAGGGCCAAGATTTTGAGTTGATACCTTTTGGAGCTGGAAGAAGAATTTTCTTAGGACTTCCTTTGGCTCACCAAATGGTTCATTTTACTATTGCTTCCTTAATCCATTCATTTGATTGGAGCCTTCCAATAGGAATGAATAATGAGAAAATAGGCATGAGTGAATCCTTTGGAATAGTATTAAAGAAGGCTGTAGAATTGCATGCAAGCCCCACACCAAGATTACCAAATCATTTGTATTAAAATAACATGTTAGAAATAAGGGTCCTATGATGAGTTCTTGGTTGTGTAAACACTACTTTCTAGCTCTTTCATTGAGCTTGAATCATTAAGTACTTATTATGAAAATGTGTAATGTCTCATGCCTATTTGCATTGTATGCATTTTTAAATTTATTTTAGTACTATATTATAATTATTAATTGAAATTTTGTATCACCATCAATATACTACATAAATTATATATATATATATATATATATATATATATATATATATATTTATATATTGATATCATGGTCTTTGACTATGTATTATGAATTTATACATAGTAAATTATATGTTTATACTATTGTTGTGTTTTGACTTCAATATTTAATATACTTGCTAATTGTGATTATGATGATGGTATCTTATTCAACGTTATGATTATTGTGCTTATTGATTTATGCATCCAGAATATTTAAATCATGTTAACTTTAGATGATTTCAATTGTAACAGGTAATTAATATTTTTAGTTTTTTAGTTTTTTTAAGACAAAGGAGAGAACCCCATAATAATATATTACATATAAAAGAACCTGAAATTACAAAGAAAACAAAAGGGTGAGCCAGGAAAGCACTCAAATCTAGATATTGAGCAACAAGGGGTGGCAAGAGTACACAAAGAGCACCACAAAACAAGCCCAAACCAGTGGCATAGAAGCTACTAAGATCCAATGATGATGTGCCAAAAGACTAGTAGGAGCTACATGTCCTTGACCCTTGATACTTCAGAAGAATAGGCTAAAATAAAGGAATAAAACTTGAGAAGGTTGAGCCCACAAAGAGAAGGCTCAAATGGGCAGTACCCACCCCAGCTTGCTGCTCAAACAAATCCAAATCTTTCAGCCAGCATGTTTTTGATGCAGAAGACTGAAGGCAAGGTAAAATCTGACCCTGAAAACAATCCTAAACACCACGGCAATAGGAGAAGAGCCCCACAAGGAGAAGCCAAACTGAACAATGAACAAGCACAATTACTTAAAATCAAAAGCCTTGGCAACATATTAAATGAATAGATATGTCACTGTAACTTATTTGCCTTGTCTCTACTTCCAAATTTTATAGATAAGACTTTGAAAAGGCAGAGGAAAAATTTGCGAGATGAGGTAAGTGATCAAGAGCCGACTATGCTTGAGAATCCTAGAGCCTCCAAGCACAAAGCATTTTATAGTTTTGACCCCCAGCAAACAAAGAAACAATTAGAAAAATGATAATTTTATTTTTCCATTCAAGAATGCATCTTCACAATCATTTGGTCATACTTCAGAGTTATTAAACTTATTCCATCAATCGCTCTACCAATTATTGACAAATGAGGCAATGATTGGTCTGGAACCTAAGAACTTATGCACAATCATTCACTACACATGCCAATATGTGGACTACAGAAAACACATACTTTTCTAGGATCATTCGCATCGAAGTCAGACCCAGTAGAGTTACTGTTACCTTAAATTTCTTGTAACCCATATTGTATACCATCACTCCACAATATCTGATTAATAACTTTGACCCGATACTTTTCATAATCCTTTTTTTTTCAAGTACAACTTGTGTAATTTGAGATTTAACTATATTGGGTAATGGTTTGCCCATTTGTTGATCAGACACATTGGAATAATCAGTTGTATGGCTTGAAGGGCATGCTTTTGTCTTGATTTCTAGAGGAAACACTTCAACTAGGCCCATTTTTTATAGATCGCCCACCTCCACAAATGAAAGATCAAATCCTGTACCAAATGGTTTTTGAAATTTTTGTCCGAGTCATTTTTTGAATTGTATCTTTACTGGGGTAAAGATCTCTAGCTACAATGTTGTTAAGTTACAATTAGGTTCCTCTTTTGAAAATAAGAAGATTCTTATACTTTGAGGGACCATGGAATCATATTTGAAAGTCATGACACTATTTGGGCAGGTCATCCAGGACAAAAAAGAACCCTCGCATTTCTTGAATGAGGCTTCTAATGGCAAAATATGAGGAAAGATGTGGATGAGTATGTCAGGAGTTGTCTCATTTGTCAGCAAGACAATGTGATAACAAGACCTCCAAGGGGATTGTTGCAGCCTATACCCATGCCAATAAGACCATGGGCAAGTGTAAGTATGGATTTTATCACAGGCTTGCCTGATGTGGGCGAGTATACAAGTATCATGGTTGTGGTTGACAGATTCTCTAAATATGCCATATTTGTATCGTGCAAGGCACCATGCACGGAGGATGTTGCTGACTACTTTTTTTGGAATGTGGTGAATTACTAGGGTGTTCCATTGAGTATCATCAGTGATCAGGATGCTCGCTTTACCAGTAATTTTTGGAAGGAGTTGTTTAAACTGATTGGGACAAGGTTACTCATGTCTACAAGTCACCATCTAAAGACAGATAGACAAACCGAAAGGATCAATGGGATTCTGGAGGACTATTTGAGACACTTTGTTTGGTAAGACCAATCCAATTGGCCAAGGCATTTCATTCAGCTCATTTTAGCTACAACATGCAAAAGAGTGCATCAAGTCAGTTCTCACCTTTTGAGTTGGCAACATGCCAGCAACCACTAACTCCTCGTATAGTTATGAGTGGATATATGGGAGAATGTCTAGATGCTAGGAAAAGGTTGTAGGAGTGGCATGACCAAGTGGATCTTGTGAGACATAACATGGTTAACGCTACAGAAAGAATGAAGCACTACGCTGACTCAGGGAGGAGTGTGGATTTCAAAGTTGGTGACAGGGTCTTTTTGAAGATGGATCCAGTTCAGTTCAAATTGCCTAAGGGAATGAGTGGAGCACTTGGTTGTCATTTTGATGGGCCATTCTTAGTGATTGAAAAATTTGGTAAATTTGCACATAAGCTAAAGTTTCCAGCCCACATGAGAGTTCACAACGTGTTCCATGTTAGTCAGCTCCATCCATATCATGAAGATAAAGAGGATAGTAGCAGGAACGTCCCTACTCATGGACCTACCTTTGTCAAAGACAGACCAGGAGGTGATAGCTATAAGAGAGCAGGGATTTGGTAACAGGAAGTGGCAGGAATTCTTAGTTCATTGGCAGGGCCAGACTCGAGATGAAGCATCTTGGGAATGAGCTGAGAACATGTGGAAATATGAAGACAAGGTTTTGGAGTTCCTTGAACGTGACTCTAATCTACCTCTTTAAACATTTAGTAAGGTGTTGGGTGCCTCCGCAACATTGTATGGTCAATATTTTCAATGTCAAGGATGTTGCCTATTTTAGAGTGGGGGAGGATGTAAGGGGTTGTTGATCCTCAAGGGGAGAAGCTACTCCTGGATTTGGTATCCAGGCTTCTGAGGCTAAAATTGTAGATTTTGGATTGTGGTCAACATGTGGTTACTTTATACTGTAGAGTCAGACTCATACTAATAGCTTATATAGTCAAATAAGAGTAGGCTAACTGTTCAAGAGAATGTTCAACATTATGTGCTTTTATTCACAGGCAAAGTGTCATGGTGGAGAAATCCAAGGAGGCTCAAAATAACATTTAGTGAGCAATAGTTTAGAGTAGTGTTGAGCAGTGTGGAGAGAAGTAGTGAAGTTGTGTGAGTTATTAGATTGACTTGGAGTCCCCCAATCAGGGCGAGGCCTGGGTCTTGTTCCAAGTAAGTCAACTCGGCTCACATTGAGCAGGGTTGCATTGACAGGTTCCAATAACATAGGGTGTTGGGGTTTGGAGTCTTCGTGTGGAGCTACAACCAAGGAGGCGAGGTGCATAAGGTGTGTGTCAGTGTTCCAAGAGTGGATGCAAACCTAGGGGTGGAAACTTGTATAGAATGCTTTGGGAAGTAGTCAGGTAGTGATCAATAACATAGTTGAGATTGATGTAGACCGGGCCAGGGGCCTTTTTGTTGAAATCAATAAAGCTACTTAATTGCCCCAAGATCTATGTTTAATGTGATTGAGTAAATATTCCTCTATGCAAAGTTATTGTGTACCAACAAAGGTGCTTGCAGGTGTGGAGGCTTGCATAGTTTAGGAGGTAGGCGTAGGCTGGACTCGTCTGAGGGTCAGTGTCACATGGGGAAAATCTAGCCCTATGACAGCATATTAATAATTTAGCTACTTCCTTACCTTATCTTTTATCCTCACAAGGTTCTAAGTTCTTTCTTCTTGAGGTCATTTTTATCAAAATCAATGTCACAAATGTCTAAACCTTTCAATTTCTAGGTGTTTAGCCCTTTCCAAAGACAAACATTTATGAATTCTAATGCGAAATGTATTGATATGCAAATCACATGCTTATATCCCACTGCAATTTTCTATTCAACAACTATTTCAAAGAGTTTGTCAAAGAGTTTTAACAAGTCAACATGAATCAGAATGACTATTTATCTCCTACATTTCTCAATTTTATACAAATAATTTAAATGAAGGCTAGAATTGACCAGGAATTAAAAACAATATAGTTAATTTAGTCCATGAAAACAGAGTTGGAATGAGCGATTGTGAATTGGGTAGGATGGGCAAGAAAAAATGATAAAGGATAAGGAAAAAACTATTCAGTGAGTGGTGGCCATTAGATAGTTGATAAGTCTGATTTTGGCACAGACAAGAAGGATGCTAGCAAAGATTGCGAAGATTGAATTTGCACTTGCCAATCAATACAGTTAATTTCATTATGATATGTTGTTTGTAAAAATTGTAAAAAATATGAATACAGTTAATTTAATGCATCTAGATGTACCTAGTTCAAATATTCTCCTATAAAATTTATTAAAAAAATAAAAATAAATTATAATTTATAATTATAATACATTAAGAATATAAATGTTGAATAATTTTCTAATAAAATTTAGCTTTTTAAAATAGTACAAGACAATATAAAAAAAAATTAAAAATTTTGACTTGAAATAAAGTAGAGAAATAATGCCACTAGAGAATTTAAATAAAGTAGAGAAATTTGTCTTGAAATCAACAATCATTATTAACTTATTTAAATTAAAAAATTAAATTAAATAAGTTAATAATGATTATTGATTTATGTAAAAATAATTTTTAAAAATTTGACTTGAAATAAAGTAGAGAAATAATTTTAAATTTAGCTTTTTAAAATAGTAGCAGACAATATAAAAAAACTGTATATGCATTTTTGGATTTGATTGTGTGTGATTTTTGGTATCAACATTTTGGATCACACTCTGTGATCCATCATCAGGAAAAGAGAGAGAGTACAAAACATAACTCCCTCCCATGAAGGGTATCGATAAATAATATCAGATTTCCACAATCCATTTTAACTGTATATGCATTTCTGGATTTGATTGTGTGTGATTTTTGGTATCAACATTTCGGATCACACTACGTGATCCATGATCAGGAAAAGAGAGAGAGTGCAAAACATAAATCCCTCCCATGAAGGGTATCGATTAATAATATCATATTTCCACAATCCATTTTAACTATATATGCGTTTCTGGATTTGATTGTGTGTGATTTTTGGTATCAACATTTCAGATCACACTATGTGATCCATCGTCGGGAAAAGAGAGAGTGTAAAACATAACTCCCTCCCATGAAGGGTATCGATTAATAATATCATATTTCGACAATCCATTTTAACTGTATATGCATTTCTGGATTTGATTGTGTGATTTTTGGTATCAACGTTTCGGATCACACTCTGTGATCCATCATCAGGAAAAGATAGAGAGTGCAAAACATAACTCCCTCCCATGAAGGGTATCGATTAATAATATTAGATTTCCACAATCCATTTTAACTGTATATGCATTTTTGGATTTGATTGTGTGTGATTTTTGGTATCAACGTTTCGGATCACACTCTGTGATCCATCATTAGGAAAAGAGAGAGAGTGCAAAACATAACTCCCTCCCATGAAGGGTATCGATTAATAATATCAGATTTCCACAATCCATTTTAAATGTATATGTGTTTATGGATTTGATTGTGTGTGATTTTTGGTATCAATGTTTCGGATCACACTCTGTGATCCATCATTAGGAAAAGAGAGAGAGTGCAAAACATAACTCCCTCCCATGAAGGGTATCGATACCCCTCATGGGAGGGAGTTATTGTTTGCACTCTCTCTCTTTTCCTGATGATGGATCATGGAGTGTGATCTGAAACGTTGATACCAAAAATCACACACAATTAAATCCAGAAACGCATATACAGTTAAAATGGATTGTGGAAATTTGATATTATTAATCGATACCCTTCATGGGAGGAAGTTATGTTTTGCACTCTCTCTCTTTTCCTGATGATGGATCACGGAGTGTCATCCGAAACGTTGATACCAAAAATCACACACAATCAAATCTAGAAGCGCATATACAGTTAAAATGGATTGTGGAAATCTGATATTATTAATCGATACCCTTCATGGGAGGGAGTTATGTTTTGCACTCTCTCTCTTTTCCTGATGATGGATCATGGAGTGTGATTCGAAACATTGATACCAAAAATCACACACAATCAAATCCGAAAATGCATATACATTTAAAATGGATTGTGGAAATCTGATATTATTAATCGATACCCTTCATGGGAGGGAGTTATGTTTTGCACTCTCTCTCTTTTCCTGATGATGGATCATGGAGTGTGATCCAAAATGTTGATACCAAAAATCACACACAATCAAATCCAGAAATGCATATATAGTTAAAATGGATTGTGGAAATATGATATTATTAATCGATACCCTTCATGGGAGGGAGTTATGTTTTGCACTCTCTCTCTTTTCCTGATGATGGATCACGGAGTGTGATCTGAAACATTGATACCAAAAATCACACACAATCAAATCCAAAAATGCATATACAGTTAAAATGGATTGTGGAAATCTGATATTATTAATCGATACCCTTCATGGGAGGGAGTTATGTTTTTCACTCTCTCTCTTTTCCTGATGATGGATCACAGAGTGTGATCCGAAACGTTGATACCAAAAATCACACACAATCAAATCCAAAAATGCATATACAGTTAAAATGGATTGTGGAAATCTGATATTATTAATCGATACCCTTCATGGGAGGGAGCTATGTTTTGCACTCTCTCTCTTTTCCTGATGATGGATCACGAAGTGTGATCTGAAATGTTGATACCAAAAATCACACACAATCAAATCCAGAAACGCATATGTAGTTAAAATGGATTGTGGAAATCTGATATTATTAATATAAAAAAAATTTAAAAATTTGACTTGAAATAAAGTAGAGAAATAATCTCTACATGCATTATGATATGTTGTTTGTAAAAATTGTAAAAACTATGAATACAGTTAATTTCATGCATCTAGATGTGCCTAGTTCAAATATTCTCCTATAAAATTTATTAAAAAAATGAAAATAAATTTTAATTTATAATTATAATACATTAAGAATATAAATGTTGAATAATTTTCTAATAAAATTTAGTTTTTTAAAATAATAAAAGACAATATAAATTTTTTTTTAAATTTTAAATTAATTTTTAAAAATTACTTTTACATAAATCAACAATCATTATTAACTTATTTAATTAAATTTTTTATAACATTCATTTATTTTCACATTCATATTTTTCTATTAATTTCTTAAAAAAATAGTATTCACTAGTTTATAAATTTTTTTAAATATATATATATATATAGAATGGGTTAGCCTTATATTTTAATTTTCAATGTTTTACAAACATTAGTTAAATTTAATTAAACAAGAAAACAAATGAATCAGATTTGATTGATTCGCAGCGGGCTTCCGAAAGTGATATGCCAAATCGGCTACGACACGACAGTACAAAACTTTAACAAATTCTAGATTATAGGCCAGTTGGTAGGAGTAACTTATCAATCTCCTCAGGGACACTATTGCCTGTTTTCTTACTCAGTTTGTTAGGAATCATAGCAAAACATACATCATTCTTCTTCAAATCCTTAACAAACTTTCTTCCTTCCATCAAGAAAACTTTCACAGATGTGCAAACATTACTAACAGGTTCTTCAATCAAAGGTAACAAGATTTATCTTCTTCCATCAGCCCAAATAGTATATTTATGCAATCTCCCATCATATATAGCATTTCTATCATATTGCCAATGTCTACCCAACAAAATATGACAACAATCCATATGCATGATATCACATAACACCTTATCATAGTACTTTCCAATTTTCAAATTCACATAACATTGTTCACTTACCAAGAGTGTATGCTCATCTCTGATCCATGAATTCTGATAGGGCTTTGGATGTTCCAACCTTTTCAACTGCAACTTTGTAACCATTTCCTCAGATGCCAAGTTCTTCGAGCTACCACTATCAATGATTACCTTCCAAACTTTATCAGAAACTCTACATCTAGTCTTGAACAAACTTTTCCTTATCGGATCTTCCTTGTTACTTTCACTCCAAAGTGCTCTCCTTACCATCAAGTTATTTTCCTTCTTCGGTTCATTCGGTGACTCTTCTTGCACCAAAGAATTTCTATTGCTACCAACCTTCTTACTTGCATGTGTACAATCAAATGATCTATGTCCTTCTTCTCCACAATTGTAAAAAGTTCCTCAAAAACCACCTCGGTAGTTACTGCCTCTTCCTCTAGATGAACTTTCACCTTTCCACTCGGTCTTGCCTTTATCCAGATTCATCTTTTCAGGTTCAGATCTATTGTTTTCACCATAAGATCTACCTCTTCCTCTAGGGAATCTACCACCTCTACCTCTTTGTCTTTGCTCATGTTTCTTGTTCAATTTCTCCTCGACTTTCAATGCAAATTGGTTAGCCTCTTCAATGTTCTCCAATTTAAAATCTCAATCCATTCAAGTACCTAGAAATTATTTCCACATCATCTTCATCATATCTAGATCTGATATATAATCTATAGAATTCCTCAGTATATTCATTTATCAAGCTATCTTTTTGCCTTAAACTTTGCATTCGCCTAACTAGGTTAATCTGATAATCACAAGGTAAAATCTTTCCTTTCAACTTATTCACCATTTTATTCCATACCTTAATTGTGTCTTTGCCTTTCCTCTTTTTTTCCAACTGTAGATGTTCCCACCACAAGGATGCATGACTTTTCAACTTTGTGCTTGCAATTTTCACCTTCTTTTCCTCAGGTACATTTTCATACTCAAAATATTTTTCCATCTCGGTGATCTAGTCCACCAATTCATCAGAATCCAATTTTCCACTATACTCAAGAGGATTAAAGTGTGGTGTAGACTTCAGATTTGTCAAAGCCTTCAACAATCTTTCCTCACCTTGATCCATCACGGGTGCAGGTTCTACATCAACTTGTTCTTCCTCAATTTCATCATCACTAACATCTCCAAGATGTCGTCCTCTTCTCTGGGTTGTTTCAACAACTTCTAATCTAGCAGCAAGTTGTCTCAACATGTCTACCAATCCTAGATCTGCATCTTGCCTCCCATGAGCCATCTTGAAACCCTCTGCAATTGCAGGCCAAATCGCAATATGCTACCCCACAAAAAATCACCTAGGGTTTGACAAGAAGGAATCCTCAAACCTAGATTCGCAAACCTAGATCTAGACCTCACCTCACTTTGATACCACCTAATGCAAGGGAGGATAGGGAGAGGGGCCAAAGGTACACCCTAACCAAATCCACCTTGTAGAGATCACACACAGAAGCAACAAACACACAAGTGAGAGAGAGAATGTAGATATCTTTCATATATTTAATTCAATTGATTCATACATGTTGGGTTGTAAGTCCTTCCCGGTTTAGGCCAGATATTACAATTCAAGTACATAAGTCCTCCAACATGTGAGGATCTGAAACAATCTTCTTTCTCCTAGCTTCTATCTTTGATGTCCTAACTTCTCCCCTAAAACTACAAACAAGGATTACATTATATACAGGAGACTACCAAACAAGTCGGCCTTCAGATCCACCATCAACAAAAGGAATGACCAGATCTAGGTCCACATGCTTCCCAATGATAGATACCATCATTTAATTTGTAACCATAATTAATTGCAAGACTCGGCCTCAACAAGAATTAAAAATAAACAACTCAGTAAGCAAGGATAGCCGAGCGCTAGACAAGCATCATCAAGCACCGAGGAAATTCACCGAGGGCCGGAGAGATAACCGACCAACCCCGGTAAACAAAGGAAACCAAGAAACACCGAACCAACTTGGTCAAAGAAGGAACCAAGCAACATAGGAAAACATAAACATGTTTTTGGTGACACAGGATTTCCAAGAACCCGAGATGCTCCTACATCAGTGTTCCATTGAGTATCATCAGTGATCGGGATGCCCGCTTTGCTAGTAATTTTTGGAAGGAGTTGTTTAAACTGATTTGGACAAGGTTACTCATGTCTACGAGTCACCATCCAGAGATAGACAGACAAACCAAAAGGATCAATAGGATTCTGGAGGACTATTTGAGACACTTTATTTGGTCAGACTAGTCCAATTGGCCAAGGCATTAGATTCAACTTAGTTTAGCTACAACATGTAGAAGAGAACATCAAGTCAGTTCTCACCTTTTGAGTTGGCAACATGCTAGCAACCATTGAATCCTCATACAATTATGAGTGGATATATGGGAGAATTTCTAGATGCTAGGAAAAGGTTGCAGGAGTGGCATGACTAGGTGGATCTTGCGAGACATACATGGTTAACACTGCAGAATGAATGAAGCACTACACCGAATAAGGGAGGATCACTGTGGATTTCAAAGTTTGTGATAGGGTCTTTTTGAAGATGGATCTAGTTCAGTTCAAACTACCTAAGGGCATGAGTGCAGCGCGTGGTCATCGTTTCAATGGGCCATTCTCAGTGATTGAAAATTTTGGGAAAGTTGCATATGACCTGAAGTTTCCAATCCACATGAGAGTTCACAACGTGTTCCATGTTAGTCAACTTCATCCATATCATGAAGATAAAGAGGATAGCAGCAAGAACATCCCTACTCATGGACCTACCTTTGGCAAAGACAGGAGGTGATAGCTTTAAGACAGCAGGGATTTGGTAACAGGAAGTGGCGGGAATTCTTGGCTCATTGGCAGGGCCAGACTCGAGATGAAGCATCTTGGGAAGGAGTTGAGAACATGTGGAAATATGAAGAAAAGGTTTTGGAGTTCCTTGAATGTGACTCTAATCTACCTCTTTAAACATTCACTAAGGTGTTGGGTGTCTCCGCAACATTGTGTGGTCAGTGTTGTCGGTGTCGAGGACATCGCATATTTTAGAGTGGGGGAGGATGGAAGGGGTTTTTGATCCTCAAGGGGAGAAGCTACACCTTGATTTTGTATCCAGGCTTCTGAGGCTAAAATTGTGAATTTTGGATTGTGGTCAATGTCGGTTATATTTTTAGGCTTCTAATTTTGTCCATTCCAAGTCCTAGTTTACCTCTCATTTGCAAGCTTTCTTGTGGTCCTGGTGTCTGAAATTCTTTTAGTTTTGCCCTAATTAGGTTTGAAAAACCTCACCCTATGTTTTATCCTTGAAAATCTTGTTTCTAGGTCTTGATCCTTGAGTTAGCCCTAATTTCTTATGTTTCATCATTACTTTTTGGGTCACTTTAGTGTCTTGATAAAGCACGTGCTCTTTTCTTTCAAGCGTTCACTGAATCGTGTAGCCTTTGTTTCATAGTAGCAAGTCACTCCATGAACTAGAAAATGTGTTAAATCCTGATTATATGTCATGATAGTCGCTAAGTCTCTTGATCATTCACTGGTTACACAAAACCTTTGCACAAATCAATGAATGTGTGGTCTCCTGTTCGCTCATCTCCTGGTAGTTTCCTGTTAGCATTCAGCGACTCAGTGTGGCAGTTATCTCTGATTCTCCCAATCAAGAAATTATGTTCTAAAAGACCCAGTGAACTGGCGAACACCGTCGATTGTCTTCTCATCCGGTGGTAATGTTTTAATCTCATGAAGACTGAGTCCTAAACTCAAATTTGGCAAACTTGGCAATGAATTCTAATGGATGGCTAAGTTTTCACTTTGTTCGCTTACTCTTGAGAAAATGGAAGTGTCTCTAATCTATGCAATGATTAAGTGAATGTGATATTCCCAAGACCTTGGAGGTTTTAGTAGAGCCCCAAATAATCTAGCGACTCGGCGAATGAAGCAAAGGTTGAAGAGTTTTAGTAGTCCCTGATTCTCGGAATGAAAAAGGTTATGGTCAAGGTTCTTAAATGATTTAACACCAACCACAAATTATGATGATGATCAACGGCCAGCATGTAATCTTAGGTGTTAACCTCTGGTTTAAAAGGTATTCAACAAATTAGAGATAAAAGTCATTTCGTCCATTCTCAAGGCTTGACTATGGTTAGAATTTTCTTCATGAGAATGCGAGAATACTTTGTTAGCTGATTCTCTAGATAAGTGTTGGGTTAAAGCGTGTATCCGAGAACTACAGAAGTGTTTTAGTCACTGAAACTCTGAAGCGGATGGGGCTTAGCATGAATATTAAAAGGGTTGCCCATGGACCGTTGATCATCTTTAGGATCAATGGTGGTCGCGAAGTTCTGAGATTGAACCATGAGTTACTAAATTCTTTTGAGCTTAAGTGAATAGGCTTGTCGCGTGAACTCGTAACTCAACCTTCGGTCAATTTTTCTTTCAAAGATTATGAAATCCTTTGCTCACGTGTTCGCTGAATTGTGTCTAGTTGAGTTTTCATGTCTTTATTGTTGAAAGCCATTGTGATGTGTAATAAAGTACTATGCCAGATGAAAGGGAGTAGATAGCCATCCAATCAGGTTTTAAACGAAGGCTTACATCAGTTAATAAGGGTTTTAATGCAAAAAAGGCCATGATTATAGCTCGCGCCATGTTTTGATTATTTAAATCATTCTATCAACATTCACGCCATGGCTAGCTCTGATTTGAAGGTTGACAATATGTAGAATTGAATGTCGAGGTGACTTAGGTTGGATTTTCCATGATTTGGTGATCGAATGCACATGAATTTTCAAGTATATAGATAGGATTGCATAGCTTTTTGTGCTCAAAGTCATTCTGGAGATAATTGAGATTGTGTTGTTGTAGCAGTGAGGAAGTAGTGCACAAAATTGTAGAGCTGAGAGTTCCTGCTCTATTAAAAGATGAGTCATCCTGTAGCAAGTGTAGCGTCATCTAGTGGAGCTATGAAGGCACAAGGTGGAGCCCAAAAAGAACAAGGTTGAGATGATAGGGGGAAGCCAAAATATTTAGATGAGTTCGTTAGATTGCTTCCTAGCTTGAATCAGAATAAGAAGGCCATAGACAAT
The DNA here is from genome assembly GCA_027943335.1 of Chamaecyparis obtusa. Taxonomy (NCBI): domain Eukaryota; kingdom Viridiplantae; phylum Streptophyta; class Pinopsida; order Cupressales; family Cupressaceae; genus Chamaecyparis; species Chamaecyparis obtusa. The sequence goes on along the minus strand of BSBK01006175.1, from coordinate 622,240 downwards.
CTATTCGAAGATCTCATGGACAAGTGCAAGGACCTTCATACTTCTGCAGGTTTTGGCTTTTCCATGTTCTCGTATTTTTATAATAATAGGAGTAAGCCTAGAAATGTATGTAATGCTTGGGTACTGGGAATGGTGAAATTCATTGTGCCAGATGTGTTTTTAGATGTTGACTTAATCATTGAATTGGCTAGGCTATATGATCCTATTTCTAGCTGTATTAGACGTACAGACCAGTCTGTGTTTCTTTCTCTAGATAGGGGGTCTTTTATGAAGGCTTTCAATTTTTATGCATCATCCTCTATTGAGATTGATTTGAGGAAAGAGAGGGAGAAATGTGCAAGTAATGTGGGGCTAGTGAAGAACCAGATAGTTAAGCATATGCCTAAAAATGATAGGTACATTGCCCCTCTCCCGCCGAATATGAATGCCCCCTATTCTTTTACAACTCTCAACCGTTATATGAAGCTTTTATGCCATGGATTGTGTAGGGTTTTGGGTGTAGATGGGGATGATGATAAGCTTCCTGTCGACCTTCTAATGATAATCCTGGATATTCAGAACACACAAACTAATACTGACTATGATTATATCCAGTATATAATCAACAGGTTGCATGATGGATTTGTTTCTGTTAAGGAGAAGAAGAGGCCCATTAAGTTCTTGCATTGCTCTCTTCTTATGCATCTGATTCTTTACCATCATGTCAATGATTTTGATTCTAGGGTGTTGAAGATAAAAACCCATTTCAAGGAAATTCCTAGCCCAGTGCAGTATTGGGTAAAGATTTGGAATACTACATCCAATGAATGTGATTTTGCCATTTTTGAGAATTACTTTTTCCACCCGGTGCTAGAAATGTTGGGTACAAATGTAGTAAGATTACCAACTAGGGTTTTGAGAATTTTAAGGCCAATGCAGTTTGAAGACAAGTGGCCAGGGAATCATAATTAGGGAGATTTTTACAAAGGAAACAACTCCATAGTCATCAGAGCTTATGGATGCCCTAGGCCTCCACACATATTCCCAAGATACGTGCCTCCTAGGGTGGCCATGATGGAATTTATTTGGCAATTGATGTGGACTGATAAGGAACATCTAGGGCCACATAGGAAGGGTACCTTCACACCCCAGCAATTCAAGATTGATAGTTTTCTGATTGGGAAAAGGGCATTGGATCAAATTAGTAGTTGGCTACATCATTTCAAGATGACCGCAGGGACATGCAAATATGTTGACTCTGAGGGTTTTATTAAGATGGTCAGGTTGACCTTGATTCCAAACATTGGAAAAATTAAGGAACATGAGGGCCTTGATGAGGAAGATGTAGTAAGAAATATAATAGACTTTGATGAAGCCAAAAGGAAATGGACCAAATACTTTGATCTACTGGACTTGAAGACACAGTTAAAGGGGGCTAAAATTCCTTTTGGTGGGTTTTTCCCTGAGCTATCATATTTGCAGAGGATGGAGAAAATGGTAGAAATGCATGGCACCCTGTCCAACTAGTTGGAAGGGATGCTTTAGGAGAGATTAGAAGTACCAAAGAACTATTCCACTTCTGAGCCTGAGGAATTTACTGATGACTCATAAGAGATCGACAATCCACCTCCAGCAGGTGAAGAATGAATTATTGACTTAACTTTAGATCCATTGGTGGTGGAGGTCATTCCTGAGCCACCTTTCAAGAAATAAAAAATTGAGATTGGTGAGCCCTCTAGGAAGAAGAAACCAAAGAGGATCTTGGATAGTGCATCAGTTCTTGTGCCAGGCACAAGGGCCTATCACCATCAGTTAAGAAAAGCTATCAGGGAAGGAAAGAAGGTAAAGACACAAGAGATAGAGGACTTGACTCTATTACTGGGGCAAGATGAAAGGGAGTTGTACCAAGAAGATTTTATCAATGATGACCAGTTTGTCAAGAGTAAGGAATTCATGGACTTCCTTATTTGGAGGAAACATGAGGAAGTGAAGAAGGTCTTGGCTGAGGGTATGGGACCTAGTGAAGAAACTTTGAGGGCCTTAACTTCATATGATCCCAGCCTTGAGAAAATCTCTGTTGAGGAAGCCAGAGAGATGGTTAAAACAAGTGGTATGCTTCTAACTCCTGGGTGGGATTTAACTTCTGCCTTTATTATTGATCAGATTAGAAAGTAGCCAAAAGGAAGCTCATCCTATGAAGTACACATTGATGACATGATTAGAGGAAGTGGTTATGACCCAAAGTCATAGGCTGTAGCACTTTAGTCATTGGCCCCAAAATATCAGAAACCCTCTTTGGTCAGTATTGAAGATAAAATGGAGGGTAATAAAATTGTGTGGACAGTGCAGAATACAACTGATCTTGAAGTTTCAAAGGCAGTGACTCATTTAGCTCACCTCAATGAGGCAAAGACCACACAATTATCTGAGAGATATGCTACATTGTTTGAAAATTCAATGAAGGTTGCCAAGGACAGAGATCTCAAACTCATGATGATCAAGAAGATGGAAAGTGAGTTAGAGGAGCTAAAAGCAAAGCTTGAAGAAGTAGTGAAGGTAGTGCCTCCCCCTCCCTTGTTGATTGCAGCCCCACCTCAATTGGAAGCACCGGCTCATGAGTGTCCAGTGGAAGACTTGGAGAAAATAAGGTTAGAAGCGGCCTTGAAGACCATAACAGAGGTTGTGCAACATAGAAGGGATAAGATAAAAGAGAAGATGGACTCAGTCCATCAATCACTAATTATGTTGCATGACAGTAATGATAAAATAAATGATTCATTAGCTACTTTGGAGCCACTCCATAGCACTTGGTCTGGAAGGGGTTTATTATTTGATAAACTTGACAGTTTACAAGAGCACATGCCTGATATTCCTGAGATAGTGACTGTTGCCTTTGAGAAGATTGGGTTAGTTGGTTCAGTTTCAAAGTTTTTTAAAGGAAAATCCAATCAAGTAAATACCAAGTTGGCCATTTTTTATAGTGATTATAGTAAGTTCCTACCTTCTATTTTTTCCAGTGATGGAAGCATTTTTCAGTCTAGATGAGTGGAGAACTTCAATGAATCAGTTAGCAATCAGACATGAAGTGTACCTCAAGGGTGAGAATGTTTTAGACTTGGATGGATGTAATGATGTAATCGATAGCTTGATCAATGTTGAAGGAGATTGTATACGGTTCGTTGCAGAGGTCAAGGCTATAACTGAATCCAAGTGGAACTTGCAAATCAAATCACTTCAAGAATTGTTGAGTTTCACTTGGCCATCTGAGGATGATGTGACAGGTTGGGAGAAACTGACAAAGAAGAAGAAGAAGAAGCCAGCTGCCCAAATGATAGAAGAGGAAGAAGAATAGAGTGCACATGGCACCTGATCCAGAATTTGAGGGAGAGCATGTTTCAAACAGAGGATGATGTAGGTTAGCCTGTAATGGCAGTCATCATTCATGCAAAAAATTTAGCAACTGCTCTGAAATATCTTTAGACGAAGGCGCCACCTGCAAAATTGTTAAGTAGTTGAGAACTACATTCTGTTGTGACAATCAAATATCTTTCAGTTTGTACTTTTGTTTTTAGTGCAAGATCTTTTCCCATCCATCCAAAGCTTGTTGCATCCTTTCGAGGATTCCAAGATGGTTGTGGGTATATATAGCAAGTTTTTGCTCATTTGTTGGGAGATACAATTTTGTAAAGAAGGTTCTGAATATAGAGCTTTATTTTCTACTAAGTTTGGAAAACTGTACTGAAACTTTTGAAATACTAATACAAAATACTGGAACTACTTTCTTATCATTTATTGTCTTCATATTTGGGTGTTTTGATTTTCTTATGCATTTAACTGCAAGGCTTTTCAATGCATTGTTTACTAGGTAAATATAGGGGTTGAGCTTAAGTATCTTTCAAGGAAAGAACAAATCTTAGGGGAGGTCTCTGGGAATTATTTGTCAAAGTATGAATCTGATGAAAGACATGGGAATTGAAGGAGTGAAATGTCAGGCATTTCATTTTGGTTTTAGTATACTTGTTTTAGTATGATTCAGTGGATGTAGGGTTTGACTCTATTGCCGAATGAATAAGGCACTGGTTTAAGCTACATTTACATTTCTATCACCAAGAAAATACAAATAACTAATTAATTTTACCTTTATTGCATAATGTTTATCTGAATCATTCTATGACAAGTTCATGGATTTTTATTGTATCACTTTAAAGAAGCATGTAAGAGAGGTTATCCTTCCTTGAGTTTCACTCATAAAAAGAAGGATGAATGTCCTTATGCCACTTTTCCATGTTATTTCTTTCATAATTTACATCATAGTGTTATGTATCAAGATAATTTGGGCTGTACTAAGAGTCATATTGAGTCAATTTTGATAAGATAGCATAACAGTGAAGGAGCTAGTTCACAATCCAGAGCTCATTTATATAGGTAAACCCACCTAATTTTACACTAAAAGTGAAGAAGGCTTAAAGCCTTAATACGTTAGTGCTTGCATTTTGTTAGATGCATCTATTGGGACTATTGGAGTTATAGTTTTATCAAGAGTTTGTGAATTGTAAATCATCTGCAGATCTGAGCACTAACAAAAATGGCGACTCTATTGGGGACACTCTGAATGCAAACGTACAATAGGTTGGTACAATACTATTTATTGTGTGTTTGCAAGCCAATATAATAATTTGATTTCCACTTGTTAGTGGGTGGCGACTCTAATAATCTGTGTTTACCAGTCGCTAGTATCTGTAAGTTTTGATATATTTTGTGTGACATACCATGAGTCATCTGAGGTTCACTAGGTCATATTTCAAGGACCACCCAGAGAATAATATGGGTGAAGAGCTTCATACACCTGGTAGAAAGCAATGGTCTAGGATAAATCACATCAATACTAATTCCCTAGGGCCTTCAAGAGATAGAGTGCCTACACCGCATCCCCATGAAGCTTCATCTTCTTCTGATGACCTCGAGCATGTCAAGAATGTCACGCCTAGTGTACACTTTTCCCAAGAAGAAAAAATCACAGAAGTAGGTTATTTCCCTGCAAGAGAAACCCTAGAACAACTAGGAGAAACTTCTGCCACTGAAACTGCTTCATATGACTCAGAAAAACTAAGAGAAGAAGTGATAGCTTTAAGGAAAAAGGAGCATGAACAATTGGAAGAGATTGCTAATAGAGTGAAAATAAGGGAACAACAAATTTATGAATTGCTCATGGAGAGGCAAGAACTTATCATCAAAACTAGGAGAAATGAAGCCCAGGCTAGGGATCTAAACCAAAGTGTTCAGGGTTTAGACAAAGAATTGTTTGGTGATATGGAGGCTTTGAGGAAACAGGCTCAGGATACCAAGCTTAACCAAAATGAGTTTGAAGGAACAGGCCATGTTCTCAGGTAATTGCACCCCTTCGAAATCCAGAGAAATGAGGATATTAAAAATGCTTCCAAAGAAGTCCTTGATAAGGGAAAACAAAAAATGGTGAGTGTGAATATTAATGAGCCTAAGAAAATTGTTATTGTTCCTAGTGTACCTTCTCAAACAAGTGTAGATTTGAAAAAAGCTAGAAAAGCTAAAGAGGATTTAGCTATTCAACTTGAGAAACTAGAATTGGAAGCTGATGCAGATGAGATGAAGAGGAAGATTTCTTTCTTGCATGCCAATATAAACACATTTGCTAGTAGCTCTATCCCTATTATCTCAGGAACGATCCCACCCAATCAGCCTAATACTTCACTTCCAAATCCTCAAGCCCTTCATCTTGGACAAAGTACACCTGGATCAAATCTGAATACAAGTCAAGTTCCCCTTGTAGTTGGTGGTCCGATGGGGACTGTACCTTGTCAAAATATTGCAGCAACCCCTCCAATCCAACCAAATTTCCAAAGGAGACCAGTCCATTTGGATAGGTATAGGCCTTTATTCTTTGATGGTATTCCTATTCAGCCCAATGCTGTCCCAAATGAAATTAGAAAGAAAATTCCATTGTTCACTGAAAATAATGTAATTACCTGTGAAGAACACTTGAAATTTTTCACAGATAAAGTTAATGACTATGAGATTAAGCATGAGGATGTTATAATGAATCTTTTTGTTCAATCATTAGTTGAAGATGCTTGGGATTGGTATAGAGGCTTGCCAGAGAACAATATTGCATCATGGGAGGAGTTTGTCAGATGTTTTAAGGAACAATATGCAGAACATGTGAATTCAAGCTACATGCTCAATGAGTTTAACAATATCAAAAAACATTACAATGAGAGCATGTCAGAGTTTAATAGCAGGTTCCAAAAGGCTATGTATAAATCATTCCAAGTATTAAGATTAGATGATGCAATTTGCCTAACCACATATTTCAATTCTATGGATGGTAAAATGTCTTATCTGTTAAGAGATAAGAATCCCTATACCCTTAGGGATGCATTTAAATTGGCCATTAATCTTGAAAGCAACCGAAAGGCATCTGGTCAAATGTACAAGAGGGATGAGGGTAGATTGTGGAAGGAAACTAGGCCACAACCTACAAGGCCATCCAAAGATGAGGATAAAATAGACAAAGGGGCTGGTATAAACAAATACTTCCCAACAAAGTTTGACAAGGGTGGTAGAAATTTTCAAGATACTAGACCACCTTATCAGAGGCAGGATAGAATCCCCAACATAAGAGATATGCCCTACAAGACAAATTGGAAAGATGGGAGGCTTGTTCCTAACAACAATGAGCCCCAAAAGGGAAGAGATACACCATATCCCTTGAAGAAAAGTACAACACATAATGTGGAAAATACCCCTTGGTGTGTGGCTTGTAATATTCTTCATTCACAATTCCAATGTGCTGTGGCTCAGGCCTTGGGAGAGGAGGCCAGTGATTCATATGCAGGAGATTATGAAGGATCTGAAAAGCTTTCTATTAACATGTTCACAAATGAAATAATGGGGGAATTTGTATCCTTAGATGATGAAGAGATTTGTCCTGATGTTGATCATAAGAGAATGATTTTCTCAGATTATGAACAACAAATATTTACTCAATCTGATCATGATGAGTCTGATAATGATAATTGTAAAGCTCATATGGTAGAATCGAGATCAGATGAGAAGCAATGGAGAAAGCCCAGTGAAGAAGAGATCGAAACTCTAACTGTGGCTGCTATAACTCAAGCCAAGTCCTCATACAATTTGAGGAACAGAAAGGTGGATACTGATCAAGGAGTCCCTAGGTCAGTATTTGTTAAGGATAACCTTCAAAATAAGGACTCTCCAAAGCCTAATGTTGTAAATAATAAGGAGGAGGGTCTTGTATTTGAGAAGAAAAAAGGAGAGGAAATTATTGCTGACAAGAATAAAAGGAAAGTTGGTAGGCAAAAGGATTATCCTGATATTTCTATTGATCCCCCTACCTTTGACATAAGACAAGCCTTGTCCCAAATGAAAGTTTCAATACCTTTGCTTGAAATGTTGAAAATTGAGGAGCACAAGACAGCAGCCTTGGCTCTTATAAGTGAACAAGGGATAGCTCCTGCAATACAAGAAAAGGGGAATTCAGTAGAAGGGCCTATTTCAATTGATTACATTTCTGATGTATGTGTTGGAACTATTGTAACACAAGAGCCTTCTTCTATTGACCCTTTCTATGTGACACTAATTGTAAATAATTTTCTACTGAAGAATTGTATGATTGACCCTGGTGCTGCTACAACTATAATGCCATATCATGTAATGAAAGAATTAGGATTACAAGTTGACACATCTAATGGAAGGTTCTATGCTATGGATAATAGGGTAGTACCTGTTGTAGGAACACTAATTGGAATTGAAGTAAAAATTGTTGTATTCTCAGAGGCCACATACAAAATGGATGTGGTTGTTGTTGATACAAAACCTCATTATGGTATGCTGCTGTCAAGACAATGGGCTGCCGCAGTTGGTGGAAAATTGCAATTAGACTTGTCATATGCTACTATCCCAGTCAAGGGGACTGAGGTAAAATTGTATGGGGAGCCTCGTTCCTCAGTCATGATTGAAAAGGTTGAACCAGAAGATTTGAACTATTTTGTAGATATTGACATGAACAATTTTATGATTGAGGAGGTAGTACCCCAGATGAAAAACATAGATCCAATTGTGGATGAGTTGATACTACAGCAACATGGGCTTTGGAAAATTTTCTTTGATGGTGGATGCTCCAAGGAAGGATCAGGAGCTGGTGTTGTTTTCATTTCCCCATCAGGTATTACATTTAAGTACTCTTTCTTGCTGACTTTTGAGTGTACCAATAATACTGCTGAGTATGAGGCTCTAATATTGGGATTAGATGTAGCCATAAAGCATGGTATCAAATGTTTAAAATTCCATGGTGATTCCTAATTAATTATAGCCCAAGTAAGATCTCAGTATGCTGCCAAGGATGAAAGACTTAAATTGTATAAACATGATGTCTGGGATAGACTAGAGTTTTTTTATGCTTTCAATCTGCTTTGGGTAGAAAGATCCAATAATATCATGGTAGATTTTCTTGCTAATGTTTCCCTTAAGAGTGATGATATTACCCTCACTGGTGTTTCTATGCTAGAAATCAAAGGTAGGCCTACAGTGCCTGACAATGTATATAATTGGCAAGTTTTTGAGGATGATTTTGATATCCTTAGATTTCTTCAGGGCCTTGATCAGTATGACGGCCAGCAAATAGATTTCAATTAAGCATAGCAGTGTGTTGAGGGAAAGGAGTGTATCATGGGAAATGAGATAGTACAATTACCCTCAAATCATATACCTAAAGGGTTAGTGGAGCTGGAGGGAATGTTCAAAATAAATGATGGTTATCTGTCTCAAAAGTCTAACACTAAAATGGAGGACGTAGAGGGAATAAACTTAGGATTTGAAACCTCCCCACAAATGGCGTACATTGGAAAGAAATTGAGTAGAGAAGTCAGAGAAAATTTGATAAGACTTTTGAAAAGATACAAGCATGTATTTGCTTGGTCTTATGATGATCTTAAGGCATATAGGGCTGATCTATTTCAACATGAAATCCCTCTAAAAGAAGAGACTAAACCATTCAGACAAAAAAAAAGACCCATTAACCCTCTACTAGCTACAAAGATGTAGGTTGAATTGACAAAATTAAGAGATGCTGGCATCATTGAACCAATTAGGCGTTCTACATGGGTTTCCAATCTTGTGCCAGTAAGGAAAAAGAATGGTGACATAAGACTTTGTGTCAATTTCAAGAGCCTGAATGTGGCTTCATTAAAAGATAATTATGGATTGCCTAATATGGAAGCCATGCTGCATAGGGTAACTGTTTGTGAGCTCTTGTCAATGATGGATGGTTTCTTGAGTTACAATCAAGTGTTGGTCAAAGAATCAGAGTAGTTTAAGACAACATTTACAACCCCATGGGGAACATATGTATATATTCGCATGCCTTTTGGTTTAAAAAATGCTGGAGCGACTTTTCAAAGAGCAATGGATGTCGCATTCAAGGAACTAATCAATGTCTTGATGGTTGTATACCAGGATGATCTTACTGCTTATTCTAAAAAGGCTGAGGATCATTGTTGTCATTTGGAGAAAGTCATTATCAAGGCCTTAGAATTTGGTGTCTCCTTAAATCCAAAAAAATGTCAATTTGTTGTGATAGAGGGGAAGTTACTTGGACATATAGTATCAAAAGAAGGAGTCAGGTTTGATCCTGAAAGAGTAGAGGCAATCAAGAAGGTCCTTCCACCAAAAAATGTAAAGGGTGTGCAATCTTTTTTAGGGAAGATTAATTTTGTCAAGAGATTTATTGCTAATTTTGCAGAGTTGGTGAAGCCTATAGTCAAACTTTTGAAAAAAGATGCAAAATTTGATTGGAATTTTGAGGCTCAGCAGGCCTTTGAGAAAATTAAACAAGCAATCCAAGAAGCCCCTATTTTGGTGTCACCTGATTATTCAAAGTCATTTTCTCTATTCTCCTTTGCATCTTTTCACACAATTGCAGCCATCCTGTTACAAAAGGATCAAGAAGGTTTTGAACATCTTATAGCCTTCTTCAGTAAGTCTTTACAATCTACTGAACTAAATTATGAGTTAATGGAAAAGTAGGAAAATGTATTGGTAAAGGTTGTTAAAGCCTTTAGACCTTATCTTGTTTGTGCAAAGGTTAATGCATATGTACCTCATGCAGCAGTGAAAGATATTTTGGTGCAAAGTGAGGTCACAGGAAAAAGATGCAAGTGGATCAATAGGATTCAAGAGTTTGATATTGAACTCCACATTACCAAATTGGTAAGAGGTTTGGGACTTGAAAAATTAATGACTGAGGAGAACATGGATCTAGTACAAGTGAATGGTGTTGATGTCAAGGAGACTACAATCACTAGTATTGAAATGCAACCATGGTACAAAGGTGTTATTTATTTTATCAAAAATGATAAGTGTCCACAAGATTTGAATGATAATTAGAGGAGAAGTCTGAGACTACAAGCCCAAAGGTATGTACTAATCCAAGGTGATTTGTATTGGAAGGATAATGATGGAATTCTACTATTTTGTCTAGACAAACACCAATCAAAAAAGGTACTGAAAGAAATGCAATCAGGGTTGTGTGGAGGACATCATTCTGCCCGGTCCATAGCTCATAAGATTTTGAAGGCCTGATATTATTGGCCTATGTTATTTAAAGATACTCATTCTTTTGTTAGAAAGTGTGAGCCATGTCAAAGATTTTCTAAGAAACTGAAATTCTCAAGGGCATTATTTTTGAACCCTATTGTTGCATAAGCTCCTTTTGCAATGTGGGGTATGGACTTTATTGGAGAATTTTCTGAAAAATCTAGTGGGGGACATAATCATATTCTGGTAGCCACTGATTATTTTACCAAATGGATAGAGGCTATCCCAACCAAAAGGGAAACCAGTGCTGTTGTAATTGAGTTCTTGATGAACAATGTAATTACTAGATTTGGTGTTCCCATCAAATTGGTTGTAGATAATCCCATGAGTTTTAGATCTCAGGAGATCACTGATTTTTTTCAGAGATGGGAATCATTTTGTCTTATTCATCTCCTTACCATCCACAAGCAAATGGGCAGGCAGAATCTAGTAATAAGAGTATCTTGCAAATTTTGAAGAAAACCTTGGAAAAGAATAAAAGGAGTTGGCATACAAAATTGAAACTAGCACTGTGGGCTAATAGGATTGTAGAGAAAAGAGCTACAGGGAAATCCCCTTTTGAAATGGTATATGGTTTAAAGTCTAGGCTCCCAGTAAATAACTTTTTACCAATTTACAAATTCATGCAAGAGGAAGGCATGGAAATCAGTGATCCATTGTAGGACAGAATGATTCAGTTGGTGGAATTGGATGAGATTATAAGAGAAGGACAAAAGGAAAATGTGAAGTTGCAACAAAAAATGAAATATCTTTTTGATAAAAGAGCAACTGTGAGAAAATTCCAACCCGGTGATATGGTTCTTCAATGGAACGTCGGGGCTAAAGATAAAGGTAAGCACAAAAAATTTGAGTCTTTGTGGATGGGACCTTTTGTTGTTCATCAAACTCATGGCAAGGATTCATATTTTTTGCAAAATTTGGACGGTGGAGAATAGGAATTGCAAGTGCATGGACAATTCCTGAAATTTTTCTTCAATTAATTCTTTTTCGATGCACAGTAGATATGTATGTATAGGTGTGTTTATTTCTGTTGTGTGTTGTTTACTACTTTAGGTTAGGGTTTTTTTGGTCTACCTCCCAGAGATTCATGGTTTCTTGCTATGAACCTGCATTCAAGCATCCTTAGATAGAGCCACTGTTGGTTATATTTTCAAGCTTCTGAGTTTGTCCTTTCCAAGTCCTGGTTTACCTCTTGTTTGCAAGCTTTCCTATGGTCCTGGTGTCTAAAATTCTTTTAGTTTTTCCCTAATCAGGTTTGAAAAACCTCGCCCTATGTTTTATCCTTGAAAATCTTGTTTCTAGGTGTTGATCCTTGAGTTAGCCCTAATTTATTATGTTTCATCGTTACTTTTTGGCTCACTTTAGTGTCTTGACAATGCACATGCTCTTTTCTTTCAAGTGTTTGTTGAATCATGTAGTCTTTGTTTCATAGTAGCAAGTCACGCAGCGAACTAGCGAATGTGTTAAATCCTGGTTATATGATATGACAGTTGCTAAGTCTCCAGATCATTCAGCGGTTACCCAAAACCTTTGCGTAAATCGGTGAATGTGTGGTCTCCTGTTCGCTCATCTCCTGGCAGTTTCTTGTTAGCATTCAGTGACTCGGTGTGGCAGTTATCTCTGATTCTCCCAATCAAGTAGTTATGTTCTAAAACACCCACTGAACTAGCGAACACCATTGATTGTCTTCTCATCTGGTGGCTATATTTTAATCTCATGAAGACTAGGTCCTACTCAAATTTGTCAAACGATTCAGTGACTAAGTCATGTTTGATATCCTCTAAATTTGGCAGACTTAGCAATGAATTCTGACGGATGGCTAAGTTTTCACTTTGTTCACTTAGTCTTGAGAAAATGGTAGTGTCTCTAATTATGCAGTGATTAAGTGAATGTGATATTCGCAAGACCTCAGAGGTTTTAGTAGAGCCCCAAATAATCCAGCGACTCGATGAATGAAGCAAAGGTTGAAGAGTTTTAGTAGTCCCTGATTCTCGGAATGAAAAAGGTTATGGTCAAGGTTCTTAAATGATTTAACGCCAACCGCAGATTATGATGATGATCAACAGCTAGCATGTAATCCCAGGAGTTAACCTCTGTTTTAAAAGGTATTCAACGAATTAGAGATACAAGTCATTTCGTCCATTCTCGAGGCTTGACTATGGTTAGAATTTTCTTCATGAGAATGAGAGAATACTTTGTTCACTGATTCTCCAGATAAGTGTTGGGTTAAAGTGTGTATCCAAGAACTGGCGAAGTCTTTCAGTCGCTAAAACTCTAAAGCGGATGGGGCTTAGCATGATTATTAAAAGGGTTGCCCGTGCACCGTTGATCATCTTTGGGATCAACGGTGGTCATGAAGTTCTGAGATTGAACCATGAGTTACTAAATTCTTTTGAGATTAAGTGAATAGGCTTGTCGCGTGATCTCATAACTCAACCTTGGGTCGAGTTTTCTTTCAGAGATTATGAAATCCTTTGCTCGCGTGTTCGCTGAATTGTGTCTAGTTGAGTTTTCATGTCTTTATTGTTGAAAGTCATTGTGACGTAGAATAAAGTACTATGCCAGATGAAAGGGAGTAGATAGCCATCCAATCAGGTTTTAAACGAAGGCTTACATCAGTTAATAAGGGTTTTAATGCAAAAAAGGCCATGATTACAGCTCGCGCCATGTTTTGATTATTTAAATCATTCTCTCAATGTTTACGCCATGGCTAGCTCTGATTCGAAGGTTGGCAATATGCAAAATTGAATGCCGAGATGACTTAGGTTGGATTTTCCATGATTTGGTGATCGAATGCACACAAATTTTCAAGTATATAGATAGGATTGCATAGCTTTTTGTGCTCAAAGTCATTTTGGAGATAATTGAGATTGTATTGTTGTAGCAATGAGAAAGTAGTGCGAAAAATTGTAGAGCTGAGAGTTCCTACTCTATTAAAAGATGAGTCATCCTGTAGCAAGTGTAGCGTCATCTAGTGGAGCCAAGAAGGCACAAGGTGGAGCCCAAAAAGAACAAGGTGGAGATGACAGGGGGAAGCCAAATTATTTAGATGAGTTCGTTAGATTGCTTCCTGGCTTGAATTAGAATAAGAAGGCCATAGACACTGTACTCGAAGATCTCATGGACAAGTGCAGGGACCCTCATACTTCTGAAGGTTCTGGCTTTTCCCTATTCTCATATTTTTATAATAATAGGAGTAAGCCTATACCTGTATGTAATGCCTGGGTACTGGGAATGGCGAAATTCATTCTGCCAGATGTGTTTTTAGATGTTGACTTAATCATTGAATTGGCTAGGCTATATGATCCTATTTCTAGGTGTATTAGACGTACAGACTAGTCTGTGTTTCTTTCTCTAGATAGGGGGTCTTTTATGAAGGCTTTCAATTTCTATGCATCATCCTCTATTGAGATTGATTTGAGGAAAGAGAGGGAGAAATATGTGAGTAATGTGGGGCTAGTGAAGAACTAGATAGTCAAGCATATACCTAAAAATGATAGGTACATTGCCTCTCTCCCGCCGATTATGAATGCCCCCTATTATTTTACAACTCTCAACCACTATATGAAGCTTTTATGCCATGGATTGTGTAGGGTTTTGGGTGTAGATGAGGATGATGATAAGCTGCCTACCAACCTTCTAATGATAATCCTGGATATTCAGAACACACAAACTAATACTGACTATGATTATATCCAGTATATAATCGACAGGTTGGATGATGGATTTGTTTATGTTAGGACAAGAAGAGGCCCATTAAGTTCTTGCATTACTCTCTTCTTATGCATCTGATTCTTTACCATCATGTCAATGATTTTGATTCTAGGGTGTTGAAGATAAAAACCCATTTCAAGGACATTCCTAGCCCAGTGTCGTATTGGGTAAAGATTTGGAATACTACATCCAATGAATGCGATTTTGCCATTTTTGAGAATTACTTTGTCCACCTGGTGCTAGAAATGTTGGGTACAAATGTAGTAAGATTACCAACTAGGGTTTTGAGAATTTTAAGGCCAATGCAGTTTGAAGACAAGTGGCCAGGGAATCATAATTGGGGAGATTTTTACCTCGGAAACAACTCCACAGTCATCAAAGCTTATGGATGCCCTCAGCATCCACACCTACTCCCAAGATACATGCCTCCTAGGGTGGCCATGATGGAATTTATTTGGAAATTGATGTGGACTGATAAGGAGCATCTAGGGCCACATAGGAAGGGTACCTTCACACCCCGGCAGTTCAAGTTTGATAGTTTTCTGATTGGGAAAAGGGCATTGGATCAAGTAAGTAGTTGGCTACATCATTTCAAGATGACCGCAGGGACATGCAGATATGTTGACTCTGAGGGTTTTATTAAGATGGCCAGGTTGACCTTGATTCCAAACATTGGAACAATTAAGGAACATGAGGGCCTTGATGAGGAAGATGTAGTAAGAAATATAATAGACTTTGATGAAGCCAAAAGGAAATGGACCAAATACTTTGATCTATTGGTCTTGGAGACACAGTTAAAGGAGGCTAAAATTCCTTTTGGTGGGTTTTTCCTTGAGCTATCATATTTGCAGAGGATGGAGAAAATGGTATAAATGCATGGCACGTGCATGGCACCCTATCCAACTAGTTGGAAGGGATGCTTTAGGAGAGATTAGAAGTACAAAAGAACTATTCCACTTCTGAGCCTGAGGAATTTACTGATGACTCACACAAGACCGACAATCCACCTCCAGTAGGTGAAGAATGAATTATTGACTTAACTTTAGATCCATCGGTGGTGGAGGTCATTCCTGAGCCACCTTTCAAGAAACAAAAAATTGAGATTGGTGAGCCCTCTAGGAAGAAGAAACCAAAGAGGATCTTGGATAGTGCATCAGTTCTTGTGCCAGGCACAAGGGCCTATCACCATCAGTTAAGAAAAGCTATCAGGGAAGGAAAGAAGGTAAAGACACAAGAGACAGAGGACTTGACTCTGTTACTGGGGTAAGATGAAAGGGAGTTGTACCAAGAAGAGTTTATCAGTGATGACTAGTTTTTCAAGAGTAAGGAATTCATGGACTTCCTTATTTGGAGGAAACATGAGGAAGTGAAGAAGGCCTTGGTTGAGGGTATGGGACCTAGTGAAGAAACTTTGAGGGCCTTAACTTCATATAATCCCAGCCTTGAGAAAATCTCTGTTGAGGAAGCCAGAGAGATGGTTAAAACAAGTGGTATGCTTCTAACTCCTGGGTGGGATTTAACTTCTACCTTTATTATTGATTAGATTAGAGTGCAGCCAAAAGGAAGCATGTCCTATGAAGTACACATTGATATAATTAGAGGAAGTGGTTAAGACCCAAAGTCACAAGCTATAGCACTTTGGTCATTGGCCCCAAAAAATCAAAAACCCTCTCTGGTCAGTATTGAAGATAAAATGGAGGGTAATAAAATTGTGTGGACAGTGCAGAATACAACTGATCTTGAAGTTTCAAAGGCAGTGCCTCACTTAGCTCACCTCAATGAGGCAAAGACCACAAACTTATCTGAGAGATATGCGACATTGTTTGAAAATTCAATGAAGGTTTCCAAGGACAGAGATCTCAAACTCATGATGATCAAGAAGATGGAAAGTGAGTTAGAGGAGCTAAAAGAAAATCTTGAAGAAGCAGTAAAGGCAGTGCCTCCCCCTCCCTTGTTGGTTGGAACCCCACCTCAATTGGAAGCACTGGCTCATGAGTGTCCAGTGGAAGACTTGGAGAAAATAAGGTTAGAAGCAGCCTTGAAGACCATAACAGAGGTTGTGCAACATAGAAGGGATAAGATAAAAGAGAAGATGGACTCAATCCATCAATCAGTATTTATGTTGCATGACACTAATGATAAAATAAATGATTCATTAGCTACTTTGGAGCCACTCCATAGCACTTGGTCTAGAAGGGGTTTATTGTTTGATAAACTTGACAGTTTACAAGAGCACAGGCCTGATATTCCTAAGATAGTGACTATTGTCTTTGAGAAGATTGGGTTAGTTGGTTTAGTTTCAAATTTTTTTAAAGGAAAATCCAATCAAGTAAAAGCCAAGTTGGCCATTTTTTATAGTGATTACAGTAAGTTCCTGCCTTCTATTTTTGCCAGTGATGGAAGCATAGTCAGTCTGGATGAGTGGAGAACTTCAATGGATCAGTTAGCAATCAGACATGAAGTGTACCTCAAGGGTGAGAATGTTTTAGACTTGGATGGATGTAATGATGTAATCAATAGCTTGATCAAAGTTGAAGGAGATTGTATATGATTCATTGCAGAGGTCAAGGCTATAACTGACTCCAAGTGGGACTTGCAAATCAAATCACTTCAGGAATTGTTGAGTTTCACTTGGCCATCTAAGGATGATGTGGCAGGTTGGGAGAAACTGACAAAGAAGAAGAAGAAGAAGCCAGCTGTCCAAATGACAAAAGAGGAAGAAGAATAGAGTGCACATGGCACCTGATCCAGAATTGGAGGGAGAGCATGTTTCAAATAGAGGATGATGTAGGTTAGCCTATAATGGCGGTCATCATTCATGCAACAAATTTAGCAACTGCTCTGAAATATCTTTAGACGAAGGTGCCACCTACAAAATTGTTAAGTAGTTGAGAACTACATTCTGTTGTGACAATCAAATATCTTTCAGTTTGTACTTTTGTTTTTAGTGCAAGATCTTTTCCCAGCCATCGGAAACTTGTTGCATCCTTTCGAGGATTCCAAGATGGTCGTGGGTATATATAGCAAGTTTTTGTTCGTTTGTTGGGAGATACAATTTTGTAAAGAAGGTTCTGAATATAGAGCTTTATTTTCTACTAAGTTTGGAAAACTGTACTGAAACTTTTGAAATACTAATACAAAATACTAGAACTACTTTCCTATCATTTGTTGTCTTCATATTTGGGTGTTTTGATTTTCTTATGCATTTAACTGCAAGGCTTTTCAATGCATTGTTTACTAGGTAAATATAGGGGTTGAGCTTAAGTATCTTTCAAGGAAAGAACAAATCTTAGGGGAGGTCTCTGGGAATTATTTGTCAAAGTATGAATCTGATGACAGACATGGAAATTGAAGGAGTGAAATGTCAGGCATTTCATTTTGGTTTTAGTATACTTGTTTTAGTATGATTCAGTGGATGTAGGGTTTGACTCTATTGCCCAATGAATAAGGCACTGGTTTAAACTGCATCTACATTTGTATCACCAAGAAAATACAAATAACTGATTAATTTTACCTTTATTGCATAATGTTTATTTGAATCATTCTATGACAAGTTCATGGATGTTTATTGTATTGCTTTAAAGAAGCATCTAAGAGAGGTTATCCTTCCTTGAGTTTCACTCATAAAAAGAAGGATGAATGTCCTTATGCCACTGTTCCATGTTATTTTTTTCATAATTTACATCATAGTGTTATGTATCAGGATAATTTGGGCTGTACTAAGAGTCATGATGTTACATTGAGTCAATTTTGATAAGATAGCATAACAGTGAAGGAGCTAGTTCACAATCCAAAGCTCATTTATATAGGTAAACCCACCTAAGTTTACACTCAAAGTGAAGAAGGCTTAAAGCCTTAATACCTTAGTGCTTGCATTTTGTTAGATGCATCTATTGGGACTATTGGAGTTATAGTTTTATAAAGAGTTTGTGAATTGTAAATCATCTGCAGATCTGAGCACTAACAATCAACATGTGGTTACTTTATACAGTAGAGTCAGACTCATACTAATAACTGATATAGCCAAATAAGAGTAGGCTAACCGTTCAAGAGAACATTCATCATTGTGTTCTTTTATCACAGGCGAAGTGTCATGGTGGAGAATCCAAGGAGGCACAAAACAACATTCAGCGAGCAGTAGTTAAGAACAGTGTTGAGTAATGTGGAGAGAAGTAGTGAAGTTGTGTGAGTTATTAGATTGACTTGGAGTCCCCTTATTAGGGCGGGGCCTGGGTCTTGTTCTGAGTAAGTCATCTCGACTCACATTGAGCAGGGTTGTGTCATGGGTTCCAACGACACAATGTGTTGGGGGTTTGGAGTCTTCGTGTGAAGCTGCAGCCAAGGAGGCGAGGTGCATAAGGTGTGTGTTAGTGTTCCAAGAGTGGATGCTGACCTAGGGGTGGGAACTTGTATAGAATGCTTTGGGAAGTACTCAAGTAGTGATCAACAACATAGTTGAGATTGATGTAGACCAGGCCAGGGGCCTTTTTGTTGAAATCAATAAATCTACTTAATTGCCCCAAGATATGTGTTCAATGTGATTGAGTAAATATTCCACTATGAAAAGATATTGTGTACTAACAAAGGTGATTATAGGTGTGGAGACTTGGATAGTTTAGGACGTAGGTGTAGTCAGGACTCGTCTGAGGACCGCTACTGTGCGGGGAAAATCTAGCCCCAAGACAATATATTTATAGGTTAGCTACTTGCTTACCTTACCTTTTATCCTCACAAGGTTCTAAGTTCTTTCTTCTTGAGGTCATTTTTATCAAAATTAATGTCACAAATGTCTAAACCTTTTAATTTCTAGGTGTTTAGCCCTTTCCAAAGACAAACATTTATGAATGCTAATGTGACATGTATAGATATGCAAATCACATGCTTATATCCCACTAAAATTTTCTATTCAACAACTATTTCTAAGAGTTTTAACAAGTCAACATGGATCGGAATGACTATTGATCTCCTACATTTTTCATTTTTACTCCAATAATTTAAATAAAGGCTAGAATTGACCAGGAATTAAAAACAATATAGTTAATCTAGTCCATGAAAACAGAGTTGGAATGAGCAATTGTGAATTAGGTAGGACAGGCAAGAAAAAATGATAAAGGACAAGGAAAAAACTATTCGGTGAGTGGTGGTCATTAGATAATTGATAGCTCTGATTTTGACACGGACAAGCAGGATGCTAGCAAAGATTGTGGAGATTGGATTTGCACTTGCCAATCAATAGTTTCTTAATCCTTTTCATCAAAATTGCAGTTTAAACATTATTCTGTAAACGTTGCATTCAAAGAGACCACATTTCTTGAAAGCATTCTGTCAGGACGGTTCACATGCCTTGTCTATACTTCCACATTTCGTATACACGTCGTCCACAACATTTCCAACAGTAGTGATGGACGTTCATGCCTTATTGCAAACGGGAAGGCTGTTGTGGGCCCGCCCACCTAAGCGCCTCGAGTGTGCCGGTTAAGCCGGGATGAGAGTTTTGCCTCATTCCATGAATGTTGAGCTTGGTATCTTTAGGTCTTTTTTATATACAAATCTTTTGAGGAAATGAAATCAGTGTTTTCTGAGCAGATCTCAAGTTTATTCAATGGAAAGGCAATGGCTGATTTTGATTTATGCGCTGCTAAGCAGTGTGCTTATGTATTTCTTGTTAGGTTAAATCGAGAGAAGATTGAAGAAGAGCGGAGCAAATCTTCCTCCTGGACCTCCTACCTGGCCCATTCTGGGAAACCTTCTCCAGTTGGGGAAGAAACCCAATGAATCTATGTGGGCTCTTTCTTAGAAATATGGCCCTCTCATGACTCTCTCTCTTGGCATGAAAACTGCAGTTGTGATTTCATCCTCTGCGATGGCAAAGGAGGTCTTCAAAACCCACGACCAGAATTTGGCAGGGCGGACTGTGATTGAGGCAGGAAAGGCTCTTTCCCACCATGAATCTTCAATATTGTTTTCTCAGTATGGAGATTACTGGCAAAAATTGAGGCGAATTGCCACCACAGAGCTCTTCACTCCCACCAGACTTCAAGCCCTGCAATATCTTAGAACAGATCAAGTCTCTGAAACAATGCGAATGGTCTTCGAGAAGAGGGGGAAGAGTTAAACATTGCACATCTGGTATTCTACGAGGGTCTCAATCTCATGAGCAACATCATCTTCAGCAAAAACTTTTTCGATCCCAACAATCCAGATTCTGCAGAATTGAGGAACTCTTTTGGTGCATTAGTGATGTTGAGCAGAAAACCCAACTTGGCTGACTTTTACCCGCTTCTGAGGTCCCTGGACCCTCAGGGCGTGAGACACAAGATGACTGTTCACCATAAGCGATTACATAAGTGCTTCAATGTGTTCATACAAGATCAGCTGGCGGCGAGGAGGAAAGTTGGGGGTCTTCCCAAGGAAAAGGACTTTCTCGACATTCTGCTTGAAACACACGAACCATCTTGAAACCCTTTGCAATTGCAGGCTAGATTGCAATCTGCTACCCCACAAAAAATCACCTAGGGTTTAACAAGAAGGAACCCTCAAACCTAGATTCGCAAACCTAGATCTAGATCTCACCTCGCTTTCATACCACCTAATGCAAGGGAGGATGGGGAGAAGGGCCAAAGGCACACCCTAACCAAATCCACCTTGTAGAGATCACACGCCGAAGCAACAAACACACAAGTGAGAGAGAGAATGCAGATATCTTTCATATATTTACTTCAATTGATTCATACATGTTGGGTTGTAAGGCCTTCCTGGTTTAGGCCAGTTATTACAATTCAAGTACATAAGTCCTCCAACATGCAAGGATCTGAAACAATCTTCTTTCTCCTAGCTTCTATCTCTGATGTCCTAACTTCTCCCCTAAAACTACAAACAAGGATTACATTATATACAAGAGACTACCGCACAAGTCGGCCTTCAGATCCACCATCAACGGAAGGAATGACTAGATCTAGGTCCACATGCTTCCCAATGATAGATACCATCATTAAATCCATGACCATAATTAATTGCAAGAGTCAGCCTCAACAAGAACTAAAACTAAACAACTCAGTAAGCAAGGATAGCCAAGTGCTAGACAAGCATCATCGAGCACCGGAAAAATTCACCGAGGGCCAGACATATAACCGACCAACCCTGGTAAACAAAGGAAATTGAGCAACACCGAACCAACTCGATCAAAGAAGGAATCGAGAAACATAGGAAAACATAAACATGTTTTTGGTGACACAAGATTTCCAAGAACCCAACTTGGTTGACTTTTATCCATTTTTGAGGTCCCTGGACCCTCAGGGCGTGAGACGCAAGATGCTCATTCACCATAAGCGATTACATAAGTGCTTGGATGTGTTCATACAAGATCGACTGGCAGAGAGGAGGAAAGGCGGGGGTCTTCCCAAGGAAAAGGACTTTCTCGACATTCTGCTTGATTCAACAGCCCATGATTTTACTCTGCACAATCTTAGGGCTATAATATGGTAAGTGTCATGATTATTCAAAAGATTGAATATAATTATGTAAGTTTTTTTAGTATATCATTTATGATTCATTCTGATGCTTAGTTTTCTTATGATTATGTAGGAACTTTTGTCTGCAGGGAGTGATACTAATACAACAACAATAGAATGGGCTATGGTGGAACTTATTGCCAATCCTCATGTAATGAAGCAAGTACAAAAATAATTAGAGGAGATAATTGGTCTCAATTGAAAAGTGGAAGAATTTAATATAGATTGTCTATCTTATCTCCATGCTATAGTGAAAGAAGGTTTTTGATTGCACCCTACACTTCCTTTGGTAGTGCCTCATAGAGAAGATAACTCATGTGAGGTGGCAGGGTATATGATACCCAACCACACCATGGTAATTGTGAATTTGTGGGCAATTGGAAGAGATCCCAAGATTTGGAAGGAACCTTTGAGATTTATGACAGAGAGGTTTCTTAATAGTGAGAATAGTAAGATGACCTACAAGGGCCAAGATTTTGAGTTGATACCTTTTCGAGCTGTAAGAAGAATTTGCTTAGGACTTCCTTTGGCTCACCAAATAGTTAATTTTACTATTGCTTCCTTAATCCATTCATTTGATTGGAGCCTTCCAATAGGAATGAATAATGAGAAAATAGACATGAGTGAATCCTTTGGAATAGTATTAAAGAAGGCTATAGAATTGCATGCGATCCCCACACCAAGATTACCAAATCATTTGTATTAAAATAACATGTTAGAAATAAGGGTTCTATGACGAGTTCTCGGTTGTGTAAACACTACTTTCTAGCTCTTTTATTGAGCTTGAATCAGTAAGTACTTATTATGAAAATGTGTAATGTCTCATGTCTATTTGCATTGTATGCCTTTTAATTTATTTTAGTACTATATTATAATATATATATATATATATATATATATATATATATATATATATATATATATATATATATATATATATATATATATATATATATATATATATATATATATATATATATATATATATATATATATATATATATATATATATATATATATATATTGACATCATGGTGTTTGACTATGTATCATGAATGTATACGTAGTAAATTATATGTTTATACTATTGTAGTGTTTTGACTTCAATATTTAATATACTTGATAAGAGTAATTATGATTATGGTATCTTGTTCAACATTATGATTATTGTGCTTATTGATTTATACATCTAGGATATTTAAATCATGTTAACTTTAGATGATTCAATTGTAGCAGATAATTAATATTATTTATTTATTTATTTAAGACAAAGACGAGAACCCCATAATAATATATTACATATAAAAGAACCTGAAATTACAAAGAAAACAAAAGGGTGAGCCAGGAAAATGCTCAAATCCAGATCTTGAGCAACAAGGGGTGGCAAGAGTACACTAAGAGCACTGCAAAACAAACCCAAACCAAGTAGCATAGAAGCTACTAAGATCCAATGATGATTTGCAAAAAGACTAGCAAGAGCTAGATGTCCTTAACCCCTGATACTTTAGAAGAATAGGCTAAAATCAAGGACTAAAACTTGAGAAGGTTTAGCCCACAAAGAGAAGGCTCAAATGGGCAGTGCCTACCCCCATTTTGCTGCTCAAACAAATCCAGATCTTTCAACCAGTATGTTTTTTATGGAGAAGACTGAAGGCATGGTAATATCTAACCCTGAAAACAATCCTAAACACCACGACACTAGGAGAAGAGCTCCACAAGAGAAGAAGCCAAATTGAACACTTAACAAGCACAATTTCTTAAAATCAAAATCCTTAGCAACATATTAAATGAATAGATCTGTCACTGTAATTTATTTGCCTTATCTCTACTTCCAAATTTCATAGATAAGACTAATAGGGCAGCCACATAGGCTGAAAAGGCAAAGGAAAATTTGTGAGATGAGGTAACTGATCAAGAGCCGACTATGCTTTAGAATCCTCGAGCCTCAAAGCACAAAATATTTTACAATTTTGACCCCCAACAAACATGGAAACATTTAGAAAAATGATAATTTTATTTTTCCATTCCATAGTGCATCTTCACAACCATTTGGTCATACTTCATAATTATTAAACTTTATTTCCATCAGTCGCTCTACCAATTATTGACAAATGGGGCAATGATTGGTCTGGAACCTGAGAACTTATGCACATTCATTACACATGCCAATATGTGGACTATAGAAAACACATACTTTTCTAGGATCATTCGCATCGAAGTCAAACCCAGCATGATGCAGAGGAGGGAATGGTGGACTTTATTTTGCAATCAATAGGGACTTCATGAATGTTCTTCACAAAACATCAACTAGGTCTCCACAAGGATCATCTCCTTTGATCCATTACAACCTCCACCAAATTAGAGTGCACAAATGGTTTATGGTGCCACCACCCACTCTACACCATATAAAACATCTTCATGTCCCTCAATCCATCTATTGGATCCAACCAAATCACTTTACCAAGCCAAGAATCCCAAACCAGGTGCTAAACTAGGCTTAATCCCCTAATAGCCCTACCAGACCCTTTTTTCAATATTTTTCCAAATCTTTTCCAAAACACTTAGGAAATTAAAACCATATTAGGATAGCCTTTTCATAGTTGTACAACATATCCCAAAACCACATACTATTCCTTTGGACTAGCTATTCAAACAATTGCTAGCGTACTATAATTAGCCCTCTTCTTAGGCCTCGAAATACAAAGCAAGTACTATCAAAACTCACTCCCAAACTTCCTAACCCAAAAATAGAGTTGATTTACCATCCCAAACAAATTATTTTAGACTTTTCAAGAGTAGTCAACAATTTTTAATCACTCAACAACAAAACCCTGAATTGTAGGCCTAGAACCCTAGGGCTTCCTCAACCAAGCACCTCCACACACTTCTATATCCCTTTAGTGGATCCAAGATCATCCCCTAATCATATCATGACCATCCAAGTCATAAAAGATGGCCCTCCAATGGATGAATCTCCCAGACCATGACTAGTCCCAACACTAGTAATCCCCAAGCAGCACTTCTATGTCAATCAGAGATCTTTTCATCTCTTCTCGGTTCATCCCTGAAAACAAACTTCATGGAAAGTATTCAATACATAAAATAACTCCTCTCTACATCCCATATCCACCATGGAAGTGAGGAATATAAACAAGACACCATTTTCTCAAAAATAATTGACTATTACTCTAGATCACTATTCAGGAACAGTGACGTTTAGCAGGGTTTAATAACCTTTAAATCTCACAATAACCATTCAAATAAACATCTAAATGAATAACCATATTTAATCCATCCATTTCTAACCATGTTAGCAATGAAAAAGAAGTTTCAAGCATTCAAAATGTGGACTGTACCCTCACGGGCAGAGACAGGGACAGTCATGAAGAATTTACATCTTTATTGCACAAAGTGTATGTTACATTGTCTTTCTTCACTCTTCCATGCCTACCTTCTTCCCTAGACTCTTCTCTCCTCAAAAAATCATGCCTCTCCCTCTCTATAAGGTTTTCAAACCATTTTATAACCTCCACATAACCGGTAACAGTTAGTTACTAACCCTTATGCCTAGTTTGGGTTGTCAAAGTTGTCAACAAAGTTGCCAACTTCAACAACACTTAACCTCTAGGAATTTATATCATTTCTATTACCTTTTTAAAGGTTTATTATAACTTCATCCTATCCTTAAACCTCCAAACTACTTTGAAATCCTCACACACTAGCCTCTAAAGGCCTATTTTGCCATTTTTAGGCAAATTACAATTTTGGCACTTTTTAGTGCATTTGCATCATTTAAAGTCTCTATTGGCCATTTCACATTCATTTGGACCTTTTTAGGTCATTATTCTAATTCCACTAACCTAGGATCAACATAATGACCCCTAGGTACATTTTAGTCTCATTAATGCCATTAAGACTTACATAGCATGATCCTTTACAAAGGATTATCAATCATTACAAAACATCATCAAATGACCATTATTGGTCTATTACAATATCAAATGACCTCTCAAGGTCATGTTTTCCATCAAATCCATCCAAGACTTTCCAGTGACCCTGGTGTACTCATGAGGTCTTGTTCCTAACCTTGGTGCTCTTGCACCACAACAGAGTTACCATTACCTTAAATTTCCTAGAACCCATATTGTATACCATCACTCCACAATATTTGATTAATAACTTTGTCCCAATACTTTTCACAATCCTTTTTTTTCCAAGTACGACTTGTGTAATTTGAGATTTAACTATATTGGGTAATGGTTTGCCCATTTGTTGATCAGACACATTGGAATAATCATATGTCTGGCTTGAAGGACATGCTTTTGCCTTGATCGCCATATGAAACACTTCAACTAGGCCCATTTTTGATAGATCGCCCACCTCCGCAAATGAAAGATCAAATCTTGTACTAGATGGTTTTTGAAATTTTTGTCCAAGTCCTTTTTTGAATTGTATCTTTACTGGGGTAAAGATCTCTGGCTACAGTGTTGTTAAGTTATAATTAGGTTCCTCTTTTGTAAAGAAGAAGATTCTTATACTTCTAGGGACCATGGAATCATATGTGAAAGTCACCAGAAACTGTTCAGGAACCTCTGCAATCTTTTCCAACATCAGAATTTGCCCCTTCAAATTGACATCATTCTTGAAAGAATAAGACTTATGGTGCTCCACATAAGGAGGGGGTACTAGAAGCTTGGCCCTTATTCTAGAGGAATACATCCACATGACCAGGGAACATAGTTCTTGAAGATAAAAGAGAGGAGATTCAAAGAAGTTGACAATGCAAGTGATTTAGATATCTGACTTTGATCCTAAAAGTTAATTCCATGACAAGACAGAGATAGAGGAAAATGCCCTAGTGCTGGAAATTATCCACTCTAATTTGGCCCTATTCTGAAGCTTGCATAGCTGTGGGTAAACCTAAAAAGGGAAGAATCAATGAACACAAGCCAAAATTTTCAAAAACCCTATGAAAAAAAATATTAAAAAATAACTGAATAATTCTTATAAAGTTCCCCATATATCTCATTGATCCTCTCCAAGTCTTCATGCCCAAAGAAGAAATCACCCTCCATAAGGTTTGACCCCAATTTGCAAGATAGTATAACAATTGTTTCTTCTCCATATGTATGAGTGATTTGAAAGCTCTAGAAGGAATCAAGTAAAATCAAAGTCCTGGCAAGAATGTAGTTTAGATTCCAATTGGAAGTGCAATGAGAACTCAAAGTATTGATGGTCAATAACGAATCTACTTCTGTGAATAAATGAGAGATGTATCTCTTGGCCAATCTTATTCCAGATTTCTCTGTGTTAAATTCTGCAACATTATTGGACCTATCTGAAATTTGAGATGCCAAGACTAATCATTTTAGTATCAAGAGACCTAAGAGAACACCCAATGTTGAACCATCTAGGATTTCCTTTGGATGCCCTTTCAAAGTTTAATTTAATGAAGTTTGTTGGGGGAGGTTTCCACTTGACTAATTTTGCTTCCACCTTTGTATATGCATTCCTTAAAGGGGAGGGAAATGTGTTTCCAATCACTTAAGATACCAGAGTTCCATGAAGTGAAGCAGAAGGAGAGATGCTTATATCTAGATGTAGAAGCTTTAACATTTTCAGAAATTGCCTTCTCAATTGCTTCAATAACCATCTCCACTAGTTGAGCTTGCTTACAAAAAGGTATTATATTCCTTTCCCACCACAAATTCCATGAAAGTATAGGGGGGATTATCATCCAGATGATGCCAAATAAGGATTCTTGATGCAAGAGAGGCCAGCTCTCAAGGGTATGTTTTAAGGAATTTGGTAGGGTAGAAAATCAATGAAGCTTGATTTTAAGCCAAAACCAGTACTTTTGTGCACATTGACATTGTAGGAGGAGGTGATTTTTTTATTCATAGATTTGATTGTAGAAAACACAATTGAATTCTTGAGTAATGTCCAAGTGAGCTAATCTATCACTGCAAACAATTTTGTAAATAATTGCAATCCATGTGAAAGCACCGACCTTGGGAAGGATTGATTGGTTCTAACAAAAGAGGTAGGTCTTGGAGGAACAATTGCTTTGGATAGAGTTGAGGAACTCATATCCTTTCTTCACTGAGTATTTTCTTGACAGAGGGCAACCCAGATTAAATAAACTTCTTTGTTTGAAAGATGAACGTGTATATCAAGAAGGGCTTTAAGAAGTGCCTCTTTTTTATGTTTAGGAAAAAGGCACAATAGAAAAGTCTTTCCATTTGAAATAATGGAGATCAATATTTACTTGGGAAACATCCATTTAATCCCTAACTCTCACCCCCAAAATGATGCAAGAACCTCCTTAACTTCTTGAAAGTCTAAGTTTTTTGAATTTGAGGTTTTCCCTACCATGAATCCTCCCCAAAGCTAGCCTTCTTACCATCCTAAATCATCCAAAATAATAGATCTACAACCTAAAATAATAGTCCACAATTTTAATCCATTAGGAAGATTAGCAATAGTGAAGATTCTTTCTGGATCTAAAGAATCAAAGCATTTTATTTCAACTATTTTGGCCTACTTTGAAGATGGATCTGAATAAAGATTCCAAACCAACTTGGCTCCTAAAGCATGATTTCTGACTTCTAGCTTTTGAATATCTATACCTCCAAAGTGCTTAGCATTACATTTTTTCCCCACAAGACCAAATGGATTCTTCTTCTATTGTCCATGTTTCCTTTTCACAAGAAGCCCCTCAATTGCTATTCAAGTGTTGAGAGGATACCCTTTGGCATTTGAAAGACAAACATTATATATATAATTGGGAATTTTAGAAAAAAATGATTTTATCATCAAAATACTGCCTACAAATGTTGACCATTTACTCTCCAATGAAGAAATTTAGTTTTGGATGGAGGATAATAGAGGGTTCCAGTAGGAGGAATTATTAGTGCCATTAAAAGAGGGATCCTAAGGTATTTGCAAGGGAGATAATCTTGATTAAAGCCCAAAACTTCTGAAGTCTATTTTCCACTATGAAATGTGTATTGAAGACTTTTTTTTGGATTTGATAGGATTAACTTTCTATCTAGAAATGAGATAGTATTTGTCAAGGGTATTTTTCATTATTCTAGCCTCAACCATAGTAGGAATACCCAACAAAAAGGAATCATCTGCAAAAAGAATGTGAGTTGTGGAAATCTATGAGTTTCGGACACTCAACCCTTTCCATGTAGGGCAATAATGTTGATGTCTAGTTAGCCCGCTCAATTCTTCTGCCAACAAAATAAAGAGGAAGTGATAAATAAAATCCCCTTGATAGATCTCATGAGAGGAAGAAAAAAATACACAAGGTTTACCATTAATAAGAACTAGGAATTTTGCACCATAAATACATGAAAGGATTCACTTACACCATCTAATATGAAAGTTGAACCTAAGGAGGATCTTTTGAAAAAAAAAACTCTAGTTGATGTGGGCATATGCCTTCATCATGTCAAGTTTGATAGACACAATAGGAGTGTGATTAGTGCAAATGGAGTACAAAATTTCATGTGCAATTAGAGCACCCTTTGTTGTATCCTTATGTGGTACAAAACCTCCCTTCTCTTTAGATATTTATTTTTGGTTAAGACCAGCAAGATGAAGGGAGAATGCCTTCATAAAGATTTTATAAATTATGTTACACAAAGATATTGGTCTAAATTCGAAAAAGGAAGAAGGATTGTTGACTTCGGGAATAAAAGCAATAAGTTTTGTAAAACAATGCTTTAGTAAAGTACCATGCATTATAGATTTTTTAATTACCAACCTATATCTTTCCACTAAAATCCTAGCAGTTACAAAAGAAGAAAGTTGTGAAACCATCAGGGCTGGGATATTTATCAACATGGAGGGATAAAACAACCTTTTTAATTTCTTCTGAAGTGAAGGGTTTAATGAGGGAAGAATTGTCTTCCTAAGAAATCATATGAGGTATGCAATGTACAAATTTTTTTGCTCATCTACCACCACATTTTTCTTAGGATCTTCCTTTGCGAGTAATTTGGAGAAAAACTTGACCCCTTCCTCTTGAATATTGACTTTATCTATGTGAAATGTACCTTGATCATTTTTTTATTTTGAAAATAGTATTGCAATGATTTTTGAATTTTTCTAAAGCATCATGGAAGAATTTAGTATTCTAATCTCCATCACGGAGCCAAAGTTCTCTTGATTTTTGCCTCTAGAAAATTCCATCTTGTGATAACATCTCTTCTAATTCATTTTGAAATGATTTTTGGGAATCATACAAGGAGATAATCTCTATTGGATGATTTTTTCATTAATGTTTTCTAACTAACATTGAAGTGAAGCTTTAACAACAAAGATGTTCTTGAACCAAAGTTTATTCCACATAACAATTTGACCTTTAAGAAAACTCAAATTTTATCATAATTGGAACATTTTGGACCCAACAACAAAAGGAGCATCTTCCCACATATATTTTAGAAGTGGAAGAAAAAAAGGATCTCAAAACCACACATGTTCGAACTTGAAATGTGATTTTGATTTGAACTTCTAGGATGAATATAAAATTTCCATTTGGGCTAGAATATGTTCAGACCCAAGCAGCAGAATAATATTTGAGAATCCTACACCAAGCTTGAGGATCCAAATAGGATTTACAAGAAATTTTTCTAGTCTTTCAGATATGTGAGAAACATCTCTCCTCTTATTAGTCCAAGTGATGTTTCCATTAGTAGGAATACAATCTTAAAAACCATTTTTTTAAAAAAAATCAGAAAATTCATGAACAGATATAGCCAAGGGGATAATTAATCCATATTTTTCATGAATGGATAATAATGCATTGAAGTCCCCACCTAAGACATTCATATCATTTTCAATACTATCCAAAACTATAAACAAAGAATCCCATAAAAATTTATTCCTTATGATTGAATTAGGAGCAAAAAATTGATCACATAGAAGCAATGTTGAAAAAATTGAACCTTGATAGCCATCCAATTTTCTTTTAATATAAGATGATTAACCTTAAATTTTTTAGGATTGCACAAAATAGCCAGTCCTTTTGAGGGTCCAAAGGAAGGGGTTGAGAGAGCTTCCCAGAGATTCTATCCTTTGAGAATTTCTGCTCCAAGGGTTTTGGACAATTTTTTTTCTTGAAGTAGGACCAAATCTACACCACTGTGATCAATGTGTGCCTTGTCTAAACCACTATAATCAATTTGTGCCTTTATCATTACACATTTGTTAGGGGCATTTAATCCCCTGACATTCCAAGTCAAAATCTTTATTGTAACTTAGGAGATTGACTATTGGGAGAATCTCTAGTAAAATAATACAATCATCTTCCCGAATGTTCCCCTTCCCAAATATTTCTAAGGGGAGTGTTGACAAAGATTGAGAAAGAATTTTGGGGGAATTTATCATCACACTTTCAATTTTCCTCTGGAATTAGAGAGGATCAAGAGGGAAAATTGATATACTTAAGCTTTAGATGTGCCTTAATGGCATATTTATAGAAGTGGTATAACACACAGAATTTTTTGGGGTCTTCGAATAAAATTCATTGTTCCCAACACCCATATTTTGTTTGAATGAATATTGCACTGGTGATGGGTTTAGTAACATCCAACAAAGGACAAAACCGTACAAGAAGCTCTATATTTACAAAGAAAGATAAGTCTTGGAAAAGAAAGACCTCCAGATTCTTACCTAAGGTTTCAATTAGGGCTGAATCCTTGAGTTCCAAGGGCAAGGAGGGGAACTAGATCTAGAATGCCACAAAATTTACACTTATCACTTTTGGATTAAAATTTGGGGACCAAGACTATGTGAAAATACTAAAACCTTAAAAAAAACAAGACTTACATTTCTGAACCAAATCTCTAGAAGGCTTATCTTCAAAAAAGACTACGAAATAATCTCCTAGTTATCTATGAAGAAATCTTGAGTAAACCCCTTCTAGGAATTGAAAACCCAATCAATAAATATTGGTTTCTCAGGAGAGTGATTCCATATGTTACGTACCAATCAACACTTTTCTTGAAGATCTTGAACCTGGTCATGGATTGCATCTTTAAAGGAGGTAATCTAAAGCACACCATGTGGATTATTTTTGCCTATGTTAGCTAGGGTTGGATTGATTTCCTAGATAGGGGTTGGAGGGGGGACTTTGTGAATCCATCTCTTAATACTAGATTTTTTCCTCTTTTCTTCTTTGATATTTGAATCTCTTTCTCTTTTTATAGTGTTTCAAATATTTGGAAGATTTTGAAAACATTCTAGCTCTAAAACCATGGGGATATGGATTCTCATAGGCTGGGGGTCTCAAAGATAGAAAACGTTTTTGAAATCCTTAGACATATTGAAACCCCTCAGACATCACATCCCTTGAAAATGACTGGCAATGTAATGCCCCACCAAGGAACCCAAGAGAGATTAACCTAAAACATGCTACTAAGTTTACATAATATTTTTTTTCTTAAGAGTTTACACAATAACAATGTATAACGATGCGAAAGAAATACAATATAATACAACTCATTACACACAAGTGTGATTGAAACACATATTACAAATCTCAAGGGTTCCTTGACGTAGATTACATAAATGTTCGTTAATCTACTTAATACAAAAACTATACAAAGTCTCCACATAATGTAAATAAGTACATCATCTTATACATGAAATTGAGATACCACTGATACCATAAGATATACATGATAACCCACATCCACTACACAAGTCGCAGGGTATGTAATAATAAAATAAATATGAAGTACAATATGATATCTCCAAAATAACTGATACAAT
Source organism: Chamaecyparis obtusa (assembly GCA_027943335.1). Classification (NCBI taxonomy): domain Eukaryota; kingdom Viridiplantae; phylum Streptophyta; class Pinopsida; order Cupressales; family Cupressaceae; genus Chamaecyparis; species Chamaecyparis obtusa. The sequence goes on along the minus strand of BSBK01006175.1, from coordinate 589,601 downwards.
GATACAAGAACATAAGATAAGAAAGATGAGGATACATCTCCAAAAATGATGAACAAGAAGATACAACTGCTACAATGATCATCCAACAATGGTACATGAACATCATAATCTCAATTGGTAAAATAATCACTACCACCCAACCTTGTGGAACCTAAATGGTCCACTCCCACCATACTAAGGAGATAACAACATACCCCACTCGGATATCAAACAAAGAAATCAACCATAGTACAACTAAGAAAGGGATACTGAAAGCTCTCTATCTCAAAAGGTACAATAGAATAAAAAAGGTAAAACATACTCAACTAGAGGCAACCAAAACATGTAGGAAACCTAAGATGCATATGGGGAAGTGTCATCACATGAGCCAATTGTAAAGTTATCTTAGCAATCTCTCAAGACCCAGGTGCCCTAGTAACTTTATGTAGTATCGATAATCCTCTCATATATATGAGGCACCAACTATGCTATATCCTCAAATGACACTACTCAAATTAGGAAGCAAACAATGGTAAATAACTAAAGTTGAAGATATAAAATATTGTAATCTGCATGAGTTCCCTCAAATGACACTACTCAAATCATGAGGCAAACAAAGGAAAACACCTAAACTCAATGATACAGATGGTATAAAAATACCAAAGTCTGAAGAGTTGATCAATCAAAGATGGAAGAGTTCTTCCAAAAAAATAGGAAAGAAAGAGTGTCCATATGGTAAATGATCCATCTCACCAGAATGCATAGGTACCTAGCCATTGCATCTGCCTAGTACATAGGATCAAGTATTGAATACTTAGCTCACACTATCGAACCAAGGAAGCAGAAGAACCAACAGTAGAACCCCCCCTATAATGCTGACAAGGGAGAAATGGCAGGTACACTTAAAAGAACGTCTAATATGAACTGCATGATGAAGAAGAACCAAGAACATCAAAGGTGCAAAGATAGTACAAACACAAATAGAGATACCTGAGGCTAATGTCATTAGAGGAACACTCACGTGACAAAGGTAGATGTCAAACAAAGGCAAAACATCAAACCCCCCATGACACTTTATAATCAAGTGTGACTTCAAAGAGCACAAACATGTGCAAGATCTCACACATGCAATAGAATGACACTTTATCTCAGTGTGTGTGCATAAAAGAATGTTACAAAATGATGTATACATTTCTCAAAGAATAGCAAAAGGTTGTTGAAACAAAAGAAGAGCCATCCCTTACAGGGAAGAGTTCCCAAGATGTCAAACATCCAAGATATTCCCTAGAGTGCAAAAATGCAAAAAATTGAATAAAATATACCTAGAGAAGAATCTAGAAAAATGAATCACATCATTGGAAATTTCACAAAATAAGCTTTCCAACGATATATCGTTTGCCCAAAACGGAGTCCAAATGCACAAGATATGGCTCCCAAAGTGTAAAAAGAAACTTTTGGATTTGACAGTAAAAAACACCATCAAAAAAGAAAAACCAAAATTTAAAACCTCCATATCTGGATAGATCTTGGAAGGATCTTTCCGTTGATATCTTGTTTACCCGATTTCGACACCTTATGCTCAAGTTATGAGTAAAAAACCACAAGCTGCTCTGGAGGGCCTAAAATGGTGTCCAAATGTGTTGACATGTGTTGATGTCAGCACTTCACAAGCCTAAATTTGATGGCTAAATGCCCATCATTGAAAAAAAAATAATAGGCCCTTGGGGCCAAAAATTTGAGCCCCCGATGTCCACATGACCAGGGGGCTGGCGGAAAGTGTTGGGTGGTTGGAGGTCTGGCCCTTGGTCCTCGGCGAGTCCATGAGAATGTGGATTGGTTGCATGTGGGGCTAGCTCTAGTGGTTGCCAATGATTTTAGTGACTAGTGGTCACCCCACAATAACTGGCAATGACCACATGGCACTGTTGGCAGTGACCGGGACAGTCACCGAGGCCCACTCGGCGGTGACCACGACACCGTCAGTGGTGACTACAGTCACCAGTGACACCATTCGAGTGGCTACTGGGTGGCACCTAGGTGGCCCTCACGGTGTGAAAAAACAAATTTTAATTTATTTTGTTGCCTATGTCAAGTACCTCATAATGTGTGTCAGGGTCGTACGACCTAGCATGCAAAAAAAATTCCCTCTCCTTACAACATGGTCCAAATTGAATAAATTTTATATCAAAATAGAGGTTCTTAGATGGTGCGCGCACAGTGGTGAGGTCCATTTGAGCCTAAAGTACTCCAAAAAATAGTGACCACCTCAGGATGCGTGTTAGGGTCGAATGACCCTAGTGTAATTTTTTGACACAAAATGCAACTTTGTCCAAATTAGGTAAATTTTATGTGGAAATAAGGGTTCTTGGGCACTCTGAATGCAACAATGAGGTTCGTTTGAGCCCAAAGTGACTAGAAAAATATATCCCCTAGATCTGACAAAAAATCCTATAAAATGCAGATCTAACGAACATGGATGAATCTCTCAAGAAGATGGCATGTGCAAACATATATAAAGCTCTGATACCATGTTGGATTTGATGAGAAAACAACCCACAACTCCCAAGAACACCCGCATGCAAACACCTATCATAGAAAGAGAGAGAAGTAAGAAGTTACAGAGGCCTGAACACATTGATCCACAAGAGAGGAGACATCCTTGATGTGCAAAAACAAAAGTTGCAACAATCAAAATGAAATATTATTGTGTTGAATGATATAATGAATACAAAGGAGATCAATCCTTATAAAGGAGATCTAAAACCCTAAAAGGGTGGAGAAACCTAGGTTGCATTATAATAATTAATAAAGTAATTAATTATTATATGCCAAAGATTACCTTAAGTAATAAAGAGATAATAAGTGGCTTAGTAATTAAATGAACATGATTTAATTAATAAGTAAAATGACTTTTTACTCTAACACAAAATTCTTTTGTATAATGAAGAAAAATTGGGTTTTGTTTACAGAGAATATCATCAATCAATAAAAGATTCAAAAGTGATAGCTTCAACAATAAGTCTCAAGCATTGATTGAACTCCGGAATAAAGTAGGGTAACTATTGAGGGTTTACTTTGGATGACAACTAAATTTTTCACATTGCAATTTGACTGGTGCCCCTTTTTATGTAATGCCAATTTTATATACTAGAAGAAATGGTATAGCTTGATATACTTACACAAGTACAAATTTAAGGAGGAAAGTTTGCCGAAAAGGGTGCTTCATCTTTTCTTAGATGGATGGGACAATAATCAGTGCATCTTGAAAATACTAGGGAAAAGCTATGTGGCACCTTTTCATCTTATTTTTGTTGTCTAAAATGGTGGAGAAGATATATTTATGTGTTTTATGTTATGTGTCTGAATTATCATCCACAACTCCACTTCATGTATTAGTTTGTATACATAGGCAGTTAGCTAGCTCTAGAAGTTTTTATCATACCCTACAGTGTAGCTTGTTTTGATTCAATTTACCTATTGCATAACTATGCACAATTATGGAGTGTTTTTTATAATTTCTTAATGGCTCAAAATATATTTGTAAGAAGGTATCCACTGATAAGAACAGTCTAAATTAAAAGTCATACATTCAGATTTCTAGTTTTTTTTTGCAACAAATGTTATTCATATATTGTCTTTCACATCTTCAAACTTGTTTCTAGTTCACAAATAGTTCTCCATATGCATGTTCTATTTCTACATTATCATCCACAACTCCACTTTATGAATTAGTCTATATAGAGACAGAGATAGCCATCTCTACATGGGTGAACCCACAATCGTGGGTTACACTTTTTTGCCTGAACGGACACTTAACTCTATAATTTGAAAAAAACTTTCAAATTCAGATGCATATTGTCGTTAAACCATTTGAAATCGAAAGATGAAGTAAATTAGAGTCTTTTAGGATTTTCTATCTAGATTCTAAATTTTTTATTTTTTATTTTTTTTGAATTAATTTGAATGTTTTTTTCTTTCTCCCACGAAAACTGGTATGTTGTTGAAAACGTCATTTTCAAAGAGTTACATTGTTTTCATAGAACATAACTTTTTTCTAAAATAGATGTCAATGTTCTTCTTTCGAATTTAGTTTTGTAACATCCATACAGAGAGTGTGCAATTGATTTGATGACATTATCATGATTAGTGCATATTTTATTAACATTTGAAGTTGACTAAACTATAATTTTGACATACCTTGACTACATAGCATATAACTTGTCATGTATTTGTCCAATTTCATTTTTTTCTATAGAAAGATAACTTCCATACCTAGGGCATAGATATTTTTTAAAGTTTTTTTTCTCTCATTTACTATTTTTCCATAAGTGTCAAACATAGAGGTAGACATACGGTGAAATATCTATGTTTAGTAAAACTAAAATTACAAAGTCATAATAAACTTAATATATATTAACATTATAATCATTGGAAAGATTTTTCTTAGTAGTACCTTACTACATAGATAGGTTTTTCAAATGGATTCATTTGATCTGCCAAAAGATAAAGTTGAAGTGATTTTTTGTCATCATTTTGATAGGTGCGAAGGAGAATCCATTGTAGGTATGAATGAGGAGTATAGATGTTATATCAATATTTTTTTTATCTAAGAGGATTTGAGCTAACCATTTGTAATTAATTCCTTCAAATGGAGCCTCTCAAGGCTTAAATCATCACATTTTATTAAAAATGTGTTATTTCAACAAAAATCAACATGTCTAAAAAAGTGTAACCCACTATTGTGGGGTCACCCACAAGTTTTTATCAAATCCTACATTGTAAGTTGTTTCAATTCAATTTCTAACAACACATACATTACATGCATCTAGACTATCAAATATTTGTTCATGATATAAATAAAAGTGAAGAGTATAATATGACAATTGTTTTTTTCATTTCATGCTCTAGCAGTGTTAGTGATGCATATCTATTTATTATAGTTTGAAACCCAAATACAAAAATTTCATGCCTAATGACTCAACAACACATAAAATCCTTGTATTGAAAAAAAATTATAATACTGATCCTTGTAATAGTATATTTTGAAGGACAGATATTTGAACCACAGAATGGCACTCTTTATATTCTTAATAGAATCAGATTTTAAATGGGGGAGCCCTTCGTTAACTAAATGGAAAAATTTTCTAGCTACAAATTCTAATGTAGGCCCTAGATAATATCTATAACCTTCATTAATCAGAAAAGTTCTCTTCTTACTTAAATGGAAATAAAATAACTTATAAGCTATCTTTCTTTAAAGACTAAAACTCAACATAAGTGTGTACAATTATACATAGGATTATACATATAATTACAAATTCAAATTATGAATTGGCACAGTAATAACTAAACATCAAATACAAGGCATCACTATTCTACTATTACAATTATAGCTAGTATTATAAGTACAATTTTAAATTATAAGATGAATAATAAGTATATGTTTACAATTATAGGTACTATTGTGATTACAACTTTATTTTTAAAAATTGGTAAAGTATTATTTTTTTTACTTTCACCGACTAGAAGATCATTAATTTCAAACTACCATTGTCCAATTTCTATAGTCTACAATGACAAGTACTCGCCACTACGTGGCACTTATTGTTATATTTAATAACGGATGTGCTCACTTGCGCCCAGCTTAACTGGCACACTCAAAGATTTGACTTTGAGTGTGTGGTGTGATGTGGGACCCATTCTACAAACATTTTTTTATTTCTGTGTAATGTCTTCCCATTTTACCATATTGTTTCAGTGAAATGTTTTATCTATTGTTGTTCATGTTCACATTGAACATTTGGAAATTTTTTTTGCTGCTTCCATTGTGGCTAGAGAGTCCCTTTGGCGATTGTGGAAGCAACCACATTTTGCAAAAGTAAGAGCAGAGTATGCGCTTTGCTTAAACAAGCACCACGGTGGTGGGTTGTTGGTATGTAGTCTGAAAGACAAAAATTTTGGATTTAACAAAATGCTTTTTAATCCCACATGCATTGGGTGAGAGAAAATAAGAGATAAGGGGATTATAATTGGAGGTTTAATACGCAATAGAAATTTAGAAAACAATTGAGGAGGGGTTAAAATTTTTCCTTAATTAATGTTTGTTTATGAATCTCATGGGCTATTGTTTACAAGTATCTTATGGTGATACTATCTTTTGAACTGTCTATACTATAACTAGCAATTGCACCTTAGTGTCCAATGGGTATGTTGAAGAAGCATGAGAAGTCAATTAGGAAAGAAAATTGCTCTACTTCTTTCATATATGATTTTGTTTGTGCCAGAAAGGTTTAAATAAATAAGTGATGGATTCAAATTAATTATACATCCAATAAGAAGGATCCAAGCACGAATGAAACAAAACCTTCTAAATAAGGAAGATAATGTCAGACTTGCATATGCATATGCCAAATGGACAACACAGACAAATCATAAAAATTGTATCATCTCATGTGAAAGGATGGCATGATGTGTGAAGAATCAACTTGTTGAGCATCTCCAAGTAAACACAATGTGTAGGTATAAAGCAAAATCCATCATCTTTGCTAGTGTCTCTATACTTGTGCATAATGGGAGGCGTTGAATAAGGAATGGGGATCTATTGAAGCATAAAGAATTTGGGAAGATACTATGGATGGAAATGCATGTGCAAGAATATAAGAAATATGGTGAAGAATACACAAGGAAGAAATGTTGCAGTAACTCCAGATATACGTGTGCACATAATGTGGACGCTTGGACAAAGCACGATTACCTTGAAGAAATGTGATGTTAGAAATTGCGATAAATGGAGGATATGATCAACACAATGCATACACATGACCCACTAATTTAAGAAAAAACAAAATTTGTATTTTAAAATATTTTAAAAATACTTGTGTCAAGATTATACTGAAAGCATGAATGGAAATTTTTATTTTTTTAATATTAAAAATCAGTAGACATACAAATGGTGGTTCATTGAATTTGACCAAGTAGAAAGAGATGTGAATAAATTTTAGCAGGATATGCAACATCTTTCATCACAATATAGTGGAACTCCAAGAGTTTTTAAAATATACTTCTCCATTTGGGAGTAATCTAAACTGGAGGCAAGTAAACATCACGTGATTATGGTAAGCAAGCTTGTTGTTTGTTTATAATAATTGCTATTTCGTACTCTCATTTTTTGTGCTTGGAAGATGGAGATGTTTTCTTCGCCTCTGTAAACAAATATGAATTTGCCAACTCCAATCATTTTATTGTTGTTGAAATTGTTTTTGGAGAACTCATGAGAAAATTCTATCACAAGTCATTTTTGAGCCCTCCATCGCTCTTATTGTCATTGCTTTTACCATACCCTATGAGTAATGAAACTGCAAAAAATGGATATGAATGTGATATTTCATTAATGTTTGGGACAATGAAGTCAAACACCATTCTTGTGGAGAACAAAGTTATGAGTTGTCAAGCAGTTATAATGCATGTCAGCGGAGTAGTTGGACAAAGCTGACGTCAACCTAAAATTGAAATCTACGGATAGCCCTTTGTCTAATTTTCATCGTTGATGTTCAAAGGCAGTCGATCCATTTCATATATGAAATGCCTTCGACGTAAATTATGTTCATGAAATATATAGTTTTCTCCAAAATCTCAACCTAGTTATGTCATATATATTCTTGTAAAAATAACAATGAAATAAGTTGTAAATAGGTTACCTTTTTTTGTCTATACTATAATTATGATCATGAAATATATAGTTTTCCCTAAAATCTCAAGCTAGTTATGTCATATATTGTTGTAAAAATAACAATGGAATAAGTTGTATATAGTTTACCTTTTTTTGTCTATACTATAATTATGATCATGAAATATATAGTTTCCCAAAAATCTCGAGCTAATTATGTCATATATTGTTGTAAAAATAACAATGGAATAAGTTATATATAATTTTCCTCAAAATCTCAAGCTAGTTATGTCATATATTGTTGTAAACATAACAATAGAATAAGTTGTTAGTCCTATGTTTTGTAAGGGTTGTTAATATTTTCTAATGTTTATTCTTGTAAAAAACATCCTCTTTTATTTACATTTTTCTTCTCTCTTCCTTTCATCTTTTCACCTTGGTCTTTAGGATTTTCTTTGTAGATTGGATGGGGTGGTATTATTTTTCATTCTCCTTAATATGAGCTTCATAAATAATTTTAACTAGCTACACTTTGAATGTCACCTATTTCCTTATTATAACATCTCATTTACAACTATGATTCTTGTAAAGTTAGGAATTGGAAGTTATAAACATTTTCAAGATATTAAAAAAAAAATCAAGAGAGGAATAAAGTCCCTAAAATAGTTGATTGCATAAGACCTAGTTAAGCTAGAGGCAAATTCATCTTGACGAATAGTCTAGTTAATTTTTAAGGAGATTTCACTAGAATCAATTAAGGTTATATAATATAGAACTCTAATTTTTACCATAGAAAATATGTTAGGTATATGGAAATCATGACTAATAATAATAATTGCATGTACATTTTTGCAACCATAAAATTTTAAAGATTGAAAATTTGGTTAATCATCTCTTTAAGAAGTTGTTATTTTCCTTCCAAGTACATTTAATAGATATCCAACATAGGGAAGATAGTTTGAGTAGGGTTCTAACAATTCAATTTGGTACTTCATCACTACTAAGACTTAATATCTTAATTTTGGGTTCTATAGGATTTTTGAGAAAAAAAAATTAGCAATCATTTGAGAGGAAAAATAATATGCAAGAAAGTGATTGTATGCATAAAATAGGAGATAATATAACTTGGTAGGTGAATATTTAAGAGATTTAAAATTTGATAAGTGATATAAGTAAATAAGTTAGGACAATCACCAAATAATTGAAAGAGAAAGAGAAGGCCACATGACCTAGAGTAGAAAATGTTAAGGAAAAAATCACATGGAAATAAAGCAAGAGATCATAAAAGGGGAGTTTATTCTCTATCCAACAATGGAGTTAGTAGAAGAGTGTTGGATAATGCCAATTATTGTGTAGTAGAAAACTAATTAGCAAGAGTAGGAAACTTCCTACAATGGGCTTCTTAAAGAGGCTTCCATTCTCTTCAAATTGAAATCTTAAATTTTTATTGTCATGCATTTGAAGAGATAAAATATAACAATAACAATAAGAGGAGAAACATTAAGGGTAGGAAGGTGTAGTAAATAGGAATAAGGAAATATATTTGTGATGAATTCAAGAAATTAGTAAGAGATGGAGGAAATAAGTAGGGTCCTTTGTTAATATGGATGCTTGCATTGCTACAAAATTTTGTATATTTGTGAGAAACAAGATTAATTGAAATAGAGAATACATTCGGTCAAAATCCCATATATATGTAAAGTCACGAATATTGTAATGGGTTTCTATAGAATTTACTTTTAGTTTAGTGAAGAATAAGTATGCATTTTGATTTATCAAATTTTTTCTCAATTTTCTATTTGCATATGATATGTATATATTTAATTATTTTTGTATATGCATTTGTATGAGTTTATTGTGCTTGTAACCTCAAGGGTACATGGTTCAACATTTAAATCTATGGTCTCTAGAGGAAGATCTCCATTGACAAGGAAGTGAAGAATGTGAAAGGAGACTAAATACAATTTAGAGAATTTTTAGGGGTAACCTTAGAGCCCTGTTTATGCTAGACAGTATAGGAAAATAAAGTAGAAAAATATAGACTCCCTATGTATATACTCTTGAGAACATTAAAACCCTTAAAATCTTCCAAACCCTAAAACATTTAACATCTCACGTTTAACATAGCAACAAGAAGTCATTTATTCCTTCTGCATCCAACCTATTTCACTCTAGATCTATTTGAAATTTTAAACTCACTGAGGTGTTACCTAAGTGGAGTAATTTTTCTGCTAAAGCTAGTTGAATTGGGCAAGAATAAATTATACCATTGTGATCTATGTTTTCTCCTTGTAGTGGTCATTGTTATATTGGTGGTACTCTTTTGGGTGTGAAAATAATTATTATATCTCATGTTATGAATGTAAGTTCTTTAATTTTCATATATATTTTTTTTCTTTGCTTTAGTTTGATACTTTATTATGTAATGATTCAACTAATCTCCATGTATTATTGATTATTGTTTTATAGTTCAACATAATGTCAAGGAAATGACCAAAGACGGACATCAATGGAGCTTGAAGTTAAGAATGTGAAGAAAAGGGAGTGAATGGAGCAATTTTGTGAAAGTAAGAAAACATCATAGATGAAGATATATCATCCTTTCCAATTGATGATAAGTAGATGATAAATTCTATATTTTGAAGGTCACTTATGGCTTGGTCCTTTGATTATGCATGTCTTTTGACCTCACTTATCTCTATCTTTTGTACTTCTTTTGATATTTGGTCATGCTTGGAAGTATGCTAGGACTTACTTCAAGATGATTCCTTGGATATCATTGATGAAATTCAAGCACACAAAAATGAAAAAGGCGTCACAAAAATGTCAAACAAGATTAATGAATGCATATACAAATGTGCTACTAGACTAGTAAACTAGTGTGATATGAATAATTCTTTTATTTTTTTAAATTATATTTACCTTTTGGGGTTGATTGGTTAGTCGATGAATTCCAATGTCATAGGATAGTTTCATAAATACACTTACACAGTCATTGATTATAAATATATAGATAATTTTCCTAAAAATTAGACTATATATATATATATAGTATTTGAATTTAAGTGAGGTGAGTTCATAACTATGAAGATGACCTCATGATTACCAATGATGAATCTGAGAGAATACATGAGTTCATATTTATGAAGATGACCTTATGATTGTAGACATTACCAAAGATGAAACTGCCAGAATTGATTGTAGTAAATGCAGAGCTTGAACATTAATCCATATATCCTTATATATAATAAGATCCATATATCAAATATATAGATGTGTGTACATATAGAAGTGAAGGATTAATAAACATAAGATCTTGTGTAAATAAAGATACAACAAAATCTATGTAAATATTTTTTTCTTCTTAATATCAACCAACTTCTTGTCCATACATCATATTTTATACAATAAAACTATTATTCTATAATTAACATAACATCTTGTGTAAATAAAGATACAACAAAATCTATGTAAATATTTTATACAATAAAACCATTATTCTATAATTAACATAAGAGCTTGTGTAAATAAAGATACTACAAAATCTATATAAATATGTTTTTCTTTAGAATATCAACAAACTTCTTGTTCATACATCATATTTTATACAATAAAACAACTATTCTTTAATTTTAAATTTATAATAATATGAATAAAATGATTGCTATATTTAATTTAAAAAGCAAAAAAACAACCTAAAACATAATAAAACAAGAGTTGTGCACAGCAGGAGTCTCTGCCTTAAATTATGAAATGAGGTCTGATGTTTAGGAAATAAATTTTCAAGTGCTATTTGAAATCAATGTATTAATAAATTGAGTAAGACTTTGCATTGGACGTGTACAGTGTGGATGCACGAATTTGAAATCTGGATTTTATTAATTTTAAAAATTTGCAAATGTGTCACTTTTTTGTCGATACTTTCGGCATGTATAGACCGAAAGCAAATGATATTTTGATAGTTAATGGTAGGTATGTTCTTAAAGCTTAATAATCGATGTTTGTGGTGGAAATAGTCTTATGCAGGTGTCTATGTATTGTTCTTGTTTGGGGTTAGAGAAATGACTGAGTTTGCATATTCGATTCTAAATGCAAAAGCGAAGACAAGGAAAACTTCATATGGGGTGGTAGCTGTGAAGATGTGTCTAGTTGTGTAATTTAGAACTACTTCAAGACAAGGAAAGGGTGAGCAATAAAGTTATGTGTCCTTTTATAGATGCATATGACATGGTCTAGAGAGAAGTGAAAGAAGGTTTGCGTATCTATGTTGAGGCAGGGGAAAGTTGTTTTAAAAAAAATCACATGTATTGCACATATTATAAAGAAATGTTGTCAAAGTAGTAGCCACAATGGACATGAAAAATATCCACAAACCAAAATACCAAATGAGAATTGACAACTACAAAGTCTTGTAGATGCAATTAGAAAATAATAATCAATCTATTTGTTATCATGTCAGGAACTCTGTCATGGCTCTATGGATTCTAATATGCAAATAGTACTTGAGTTGTAGCTATCATTATTGACAACCAAATATCTAAAATGTTGATTTCAATATCCAAAATTGCATCCCATTAATACTTTTGGCCCCAATAGGTCATTCTTTGATCCATTTGGTTTGTATCATATAGGAAAATTTTAGAGATTAAGCATGAAAGAGCCATAGTAAACAAAGTAGAACATCAAAATATCTAGGACTTTAACCATACATGCTTTTGTTTTGAATAATATTTAGTTAAAATTAAAAAAAACCTGTAAATTCTTATAAAGATGCGAATAAAAAGATGAAAATGAATATAATTATAGTCAATTTGTTAAATACTTTCACTTTTTAATGCACCCTTGAAACTTATCATCTTAATTTCTTAGGTACCAATGTGTTAGTAACTGTACTAACTACATATGACCACCTTTGATAGAGATGACAACTAACTAAATTTTATGCACATGCCAAATAAACAACATACATTTTTTTATAAGATCCATGCTCTTTGTTGACACTTCAATCCTGTGCACTGGAAGCCTGATTCATTCACCAAAAATTTAAAGATACGATAGCATTTCCTTCACCTTTTAGATCAATTGGCATTTTTTAACTCGTATTCTTCCTGAAAAGCAATCTAGAAAACCATGCACAAAAACAAAAGAAATTTAAGAATGATACAAAAATAGTCTATACGCATACACTTCTTCAGAGTAGGTGTATTGGTGATATGACTTTTAATTTTCTTATAGGTTTTATGATTTTTAAGGATTCATTCTTTTTTGGTATTTTTTAAATATGAAATTTAAGAGTCTTAAAACATATTTGAAAAAATTAATATAAACTTTATCATGAAGTTAATCTTTATGGAAAATGATTTTAATATATTTTTTCTTTTAAGGAGGTGGGCTATCAAAATTGTTTCAATTCTATCAAGATTAATAAATATAGTCTATTTTAAACAATATTACTCTATAATTTCCTTTAATGACCTCAAAAATATTTATTTTTTTATTTTCATGTAATTCTATTGTCTATACACCTTTATAACATATTCCTTATGAGGTAGTGGGATTGGTTTTATGATTGTGGCAACTCATTCAAATTTATTACTCTATCACCAATTTGCTTGGATGATTTTATCACAATATCTGGTCTACGATATTCTTTTTAGATAATAAATAGTGTGAGGGACACATAAGTCAATCATGGTAAAACATCCACGTTTCTATCCACACCTCTACATGAAATCTACACCAGCTCGTTTACATGTCCTGTGAAATGATGCCGACTTGTCAAATATTCAAATGCTTGTTGAGGAACATTCTTCACATAGATATTTTTGAGGAAATTTTTGTGTTCTATTATATTTTAAGTCTGCTGAATGGACTATTTTAAGGTACTCTACGAAATTCTGGATTAAAAAAAATCAAAACTAGGGGTTGATTGCATTGTACTCGGTGCAAAATTATGCACTAAGAATATATACACATTGAGAACTGAATTTTGTGATATATACACATTGAGAGCTGAATTTTGTGTACCTGCCTACAGGGGGGAGCAGGAGAAAGTGTGTGTGGCGAGTATGTGAAAGCGTGTGGAGTGAGTATGTGCATGTACTTGTTTAATCATAAGAGAAGCAATGCACTTGTCTAAAATAGAGCAATAAACCCCTATTATGAGGATCCACAAGAATGACCGTCAAAGGCGGTTATTAGACATGGGAAAGAATAAAGTTGCAGTGAAAAACCCTGTGAGGAAGGAATGATGGTAAATAATACCAAGTATCAGAAAATCTCTAAGGAGTCACTGGTTACCTTGCATGTGATAAAAGTGACTAGTGCACTAAACCACCTCTTTATAGAGTCAAAGAAACCCACCTCTTGTCCAGTAAAAATGAGTGTCAAATTCAGTGAAAATGATAAGCTGTAGCCCAAAATGTTTTTCGGAGGCACAGACAACCAGAGTAGATTGGATTCAACCAATTTGAACAATGGACAACTTGGACCAACTTTGAACTGCTTTGGTTATGCTCATTATGCCTTATGCCTTGGGTAGTTGACTTCACCTTTAATTTGTAGTTGACCTATTTAATTACAAGCATTTAAACATATATTTAGCCTAAAAAATGAAATGTTGTGATGTTAGTTACTAGTAAAAATAGTTTTAATATAAGTCCATAGTTTGGAGAAACTGCGAAAGAATTATCTTGAAGTTGATTACACTGATTAAGGAGACTAGATTACAAGAATATGCATTCAATGATGGAAGGATTGGCATAACCCTCAATCAAGTAAAAAGAGTGTGCTCCACACTTTGCTATGTTAATCCAGCTTAAATGACTATAGGGAACAATAAGAAGATATATTTGTCATCAAAATCTAATTCATAAAACTAAACATATTACACAATAAAATACAAATCAAAACTACTGCAATTGACCCTTTATTTCTTCGATTATAATCTTTTATTACATAAACATGTTTCTCTTAACCTAATTCAGACAAAACACCTTACATTATTACTTTTCTGCTTTATTTAGGCATTACATTTAAGGAGGTTGACTATAAAATGAGAGTAGGAATAATGCTAATTAGGTAGTGGTCATGTTGAAGGGGACCTACTAAGTTTTTTCATTGAGCAACCACCTATTAATACGTTTAAGAAATTTTGGCTTCAACATCAATGAGTTTGGAAAAAGTTCAATTTTTTTATAACTTTCTTATGACTCTATATGTTTTGTACAGAGATTACGACAACTTTCAAAGAGAAAATAAAATTACTGGTTACTTCAGGATAGCTTCCGCATACAATATCAAATGTCGTATGATGATGTCGTGGACAATGAGATTGAATTGTCAAAACACTTGCGGCACTTATTTAAGGCGTGATATGCTTGTGAGTCTTCACGATTTCCTTCTTATCTGTGCAACTAGAAATGGGAAACGGATCAGGTAATGATAAGAAGCTTATGGTAGTGTTCATGGTTATACTGATTCTAGGAGGGGCAATAATTGCTGAAGGACAAGGCTTAAAATGAGACTGTGCTACAGATGACAAATGTAGTAGTGCTCCTTTCCATGTTTGCTGCCAGCCTGGAACCTGCGCTGGCAATCGTGGTTTTTGTTGCGATCCCATTCCTATTATTCCACCAATTAATCAATATCCCCAATTCATACAAAAAGATTCTTAGTAGAAATCTCACAAACATTGAACGGATGTAGGGCTATTGTTTTGATGGAGTATTCGAGATGAATTTGT
The DNA here is from genome assembly GCA_027943335.1 of Chamaecyparis obtusa. Classification (NCBI taxonomy): domain Eukaryota; kingdom Viridiplantae; phylum Streptophyta; class Pinopsida; order Cupressales; family Cupressaceae; genus Chamaecyparis; species Chamaecyparis obtusa. The sequence goes on along the minus strand of BSBK01006175.1, from coordinate 574,212 downwards.
GATTTGCATTAAGTAAAAATATTTTTCATTTGTTGTCTTTGTTTTCAGTTGCCTTAATTTTGTAGTCTCGCATCTCTTAGTCATGTGTAAAAGCTCAACTATGATTAAACAGGGTAAAAATGGAAGTTTAAAATACAGATATGATCGTGAAAGAAAAGCTCAAATGACACAGAATTCGTTTAGACGTGCACAAAAAGATAGTGGCTGTTTAGGGCAGACTGTAGAAGTTGAGTGAGAATGCCTCAGAAAGTTTAGGTTTTCCTTCCAACCTCCTTGTTCCTGGCAGGGGCCTGAATGGGTAATTAACTCCACTCGATGAATTTGCCTGATCTCATATGGAAGAGAATATCAATTCATAAGTCCTTATGCATAACCAAATATATTAAAACCATCTTGTTTTGAAAGAAAATCCTAGACTACATTGTTCTTGATCTAAAATTTAATAAAACTAGATTATATTTTCTCTGACAAGAATCCTAGAGACAAGAAATAACAATAGATACGCTTTAGAAGATATAATTTAGTCAATGAAACAAAAATGGGGAAAACAAATTGGGCTTTCACCACAGGATAAATCCCATTCCTACCAGCACAATGATTTGTAGGCCTACACTTTACAGGAAAAATAAAATTGGATAACATATTGTAATAGCAAAGCAGTATAAACCCAAGTCAGAGCAGTAAAAGCAAATCGCACATGACAGACAGTCTATGATAGAAAAATCAGTAGGTACGCATTACCCACTAATAACAAGAGTCTGGGCACAACACAATACTAGCATTTTGTTGGAGCTATATTAGTAGAAAGAGAAAAAACTTGGGCAGATGACATTAGTTTATTTATATATTCTATCTTCGCATAAGTCATTTATTTTATCTATCTATTAGTGGTTACCCATAAGTTATTTAATAAATCAAAATTTATATACTGTTTATACGAAAATGAATTTCAGAAAACAATTTTGTGAAACTATTTGCAGATCTATGTTCCAAATGAAAATAAGTTTAGAACGGGGTTCCTACTGAATTTTCATTCTAATATTAGAACTCAAGAGTAACCCAGATCTAATTGGCAAAATCTCAATACTATTGCAGTTCTTGGATTTTCGTATAAACAGTATATAAATTTTTCAAGGACTAAAAAATGGCAGCTTGAAACAGTAGCTAGGGCATATAGCAAACCAACAAGGGATTTGCTAGGATTTGAAGCAGCAACTAGGAGTGTCAACTAGTGTTTCAAGAAGAGGTAGCGTGTACAAGACGTAGCGCAGGGTTTTGAATAGGAATGGAGTCAAACATCAAGGGCAAGGGAAATAGTGAGCAACCGATCTGACAACCAAGGTAAAACAATTTGAGTAAAATCAAGTGACTTATTTGTCATTTGTTTGGTCATTTTGCATCATTCCTCAAACAAGAGAACTGGACGAAAGGAACAGCAGAAGGATGTAACAATCTCTGCTGAAATTTCATTGGACAAGTTTGCTGCCAAGTTTGAAAGGGAGTTCTTAACTGTTTAGTAGCATAAGATATATCTACATCACAACTTTAACATATACATAATCAATAACTACAATTGTCAACATTGAATATCTAAAATTCATAATGTCTATATTATAGGAAGTAGAGTCTTAACAGTATTCTGTTGTTTATAACTAGAATTGACTAGTAAGATATATAAAGCATTATTGAAGCCTATTGTGTATGTCAATAATTTAAGGTGGTGGTTGCCAAAAAAAAACAACAAACATTGCGACTCTGTTTTTTGCAACATAGTATTCTATTTTCTGGCCCAAAAAATTTTGAACAGTACAATTCGACAAACCAAATCTATTTTCCTAGTACGAATGTATCTGTCAAAAAGTTGACGTGTATATGTCCAAAAACTAAATCTGCCTTGTTTGCACAACGCTTTGCATTTTTTTTTTCCCGAAAATATAGAAGAGTATGTGAAGAGCCAAAACTTTCAAGGAACTTTTAGAGGCCTAGTGCACCTGCATAATACTGCAAAACAATGTTTTGAAACCATGTTTTTTTTATATTGGGAAGAATACGAATCAGAAGGTATTAGAAGCTTACGTCGTTGTATTGTGTTGCAATGGAAAGGATGTTATTGTTCATTGCTATTGTAAAGGTGCCTTCAATTTCAAATGCTCGCATTAGGCCGACAACTTCAAACAAGTTCATTTTGTAGTCTTCAAACGGTATTTCTTTAAGCCGGGGGAAGTCTTGTTCAAGGAGCTGTCCATGCATGGTGCAATCCACGATGTCATCTTCAATATGTACTATACATTGCAAGAAGGGTTTGTAAGCAAAGGTTGTTCTTTTTGCACATGGAAGGCAATGGGTATTGGTGGTGGTGGATGGTAACAGCATTGATGCTGGCTGGTGACATAGGGTGCAGAGTAGTTGGTATGGTGCAAGGTAAGCATGTTTTGTTTTCAGAGTGCCAGTCACCTGCAATAGAAATGAAAATTTAAGTATGGATTCGGTATTGTTATTTAGTTACTGTACAATGTAATTGTGGTCATGTTTCAAATACATGAAGGGTTTGTTTGTTACCTGGAGATTGGAGGAGACAATATTTTGTAGAGTTGTTCTTGCATACTCGTCATTGAGACTACCAATGAATGTGGATGGCGTTGTTTTTATGAGCGGTGTTCCTCTTGGTCCATTACGGAGAACATTCTTAAGGAGCAGGAGTGGTGTTTGTGCAGATGCAAGGATATTTTGGACCGTTACATAAGCACGAGTATGGTAATCTGGAACAATAACCTGCAAAGGAATGAAATCTATTAGCCATTGTAAAAAATGGATTGTTATGTGTCAACAGAAGACAATTAGGTTTGATGTATGGACTGAATAGCTTACAATAGCTGTGTCAGTTGTAGATTCACCATCTTTGACATGAAGCTGATACTCTTTTGGCACATGGTTATGTGCTGCCACTATGACACCCAATGTTCTGATTGAGTAGTTGCTAGCTGAGTGGATAAGTCGACATATTTTGGTGTCAAGCATCAATTTCTATTTCTTGCAGACCCTAGGAATGGTTTGTATGGATGTTTGTGCAGTAAATTGTAGGCAATAATCAGCATCGCCCCTTTCATATTGTGATTTTTTCTTTATGTCGAATGCTTTTATACAGACACTTGCTCCTGGAAAGAGCTGGGCAAGGAATTTGTCAACTAATTGGTTGGTTATGTTTGTTGTAATGGTCATTTGGCCATGCATGTCAATCAGGTCAACATGCAGTATTGGTGCTTTTGCTGGGCTTGAAGGGTTTTTTGCATAAGCAGGTCCATAAGTCACAAGGACATCACCCTCAAAAGTAGTGGCAAACTGTGATGTACAAATCTCAACAATGCTAGATGTAGGTTCTACCTTTATTTCGAGCCTGTTAGTATGCAAGGTTATCTATTTCAAATTCTATAATTATAGGAAACGCAATGCAAACAACAAGACATGCCAGGAAAAGTCTGACCTTTTTGCTTGTTGATTATCGGTCAAGTTGCTGCCATCTTCTAGAAGTTGGTCCTGTTGACCAGAGGATGTGAATAAAGCTCTAGTAAATGTTTTTTGATAAGTTAGTGTGCCTACTATATGCAGCAATAAGTACATGCAAGTGTGTTCATATACAGCTGAAGGGAGGAGAGTAGAGATGATGGGAATACCTTTTTGTAGGTGTTGTGAGTTTTCTATCTGTCAAGTTGCTAGGCACTTGATGCTTGATGCTTGAAGGTTGTGTCTCTGGTTCATTTGTGGTAGATCCGGCTTCAATTTCTGATGTTGTTGCTTTGGATGGATTCATGGTGGGAGTTGCAGCTGGTTCGATCTGAAACATGGGAATGAAATCAAGTTTAGACAACATATTTAGCTGCGATGGAGAAAAAAGTCAGGTTGTGTAAAAGTTTTTTGTGCTTTTCTGAGATTCACTTTTAATATTGAGTTTAACAAAGCAATGTGATGAGAAATTATTAGAGGCAGATCTGTGCACACCACAACTATAGCGGATATTTTTCAATATAGTTTTGAAAACCAAAAAAAGTAGCATATACAACGATGTAATAAAAAAGCATTTATGTTGAATATTAGACTAGAGCATTAGATGTTACCATTTTCTTTTGATAAGTAAAAAAAATAGCTATATTATAGTTAGAAGGAAATTAAACATATTAAGAAAGTCGCACTCTAGAAAACACCCTTAATTTTCTAGAGAACTTTGGGGACCTTACCTGGGGTGGGAAATTGCTAAGGAAAATGTTAGATTTTATGTGGAGCTAAGCTTGTGGATGCCCCTGGTGCTCATCTTTGGGCTTTTTTTAGCCACTATATTGTTTCTACACATCCACCTGGTTGAGAGACTGAAGGAAGCAAAAAACAAGGGACATGTTATGTGTCATGGTGGAAAGCATGATTGATATTCAATCAACCAATTTGGTGCTCATTATAATTAAGTTTGGCCTCTTTTTTTTTAAATCCCTTAGTTTGACAATTTCAACTGCGTGTTGTAGTTCTAGAAGTAGCAAAACATTGTGGCAAGTTTCCTCAAAGAAGTTATGACCATTGGCGCTACAAGTTATGTAAAAGTATCATTAGAGTAGTAAAGTTTTTCCCTTTCCATATGTTGTATAATGAATGTATTATGTTCTTAAAATGGTTGCTGTTGTGGAGTGTACAATACATGTGTACTTGAACCTATCCCTAATTCTAAGCCAGTAGATTAGGCCTGAATGATTACTTCCAATGCAAACTTTGTTACTATAATCGTGTATTACTCATTCAAGGAAATATATTGCTTTGGGTATGCAGCAATCATAATCTTGATGATGCAAGGACTAAACTTTATTAAAGAAAGGTTAGACCTAACTTTGCATAATATCAAAAGTGCCATAATCTTATATCTGCATGCTTGATAAAAGGAATTTCCATTCCTGTTTGAATGTTTCAACATTAGTCTCAAACATTACTTGTTATGCAAAATGTAACACTCTAGTCTTATATTCCTTTACTAACAACTGTTACTTTATAGAGCTTACCAAATAAACATTCAATAAAACAAGGCTCACCTGTAGTTGGTGTTTTAATTGTTAAATTGAAAAAAATTAGCATTAAACTATGAAGAGCACCATATTGGTGAAATAATTTTTATTTAAGTTTACGATATATTCTTTGTCATGCTTGAAAAACCAAAAAAAAGAAACCACAAAGAGCAATTGTCACTTATATATCATCGGTATATTCTTTGTCATGCTTGAAAAAATGCAAAAAAGAAACCACAAAGACCAATTGTCACTTATATATCACACCATTTAAGTTGTATGATGAATTTTAGATAAAAGATGTCATGTACTGTATTTTCTTTCTGTTCAATAGTAAACGAGTGGCAGTCATAACTGCTGCAAGCTTAGTCCAAGCACCATTGTATAGATCTTGTAAGTAGATTCTGTGATGCAATAAAAGAGGCCATTGCACCAAATTCCTAGATCAGATCCAAATTTTGCATACCACACATATACTTCACCATGTGCAGATCTCTGTTCCAAATGAAAATAAGTTTAGGACGAGGTCGCTACTGAATTTTCATTCTAATATTAGAACCCAAGAGTAACCAAATCTAATTGGCAAAATCTCAATACTATTGTGGTTCTTGGAATACAATGTCAACGACTGAGACAGACGCCAATAATTATGTTTTATCTTTGCATAAGGATATCATAAGCTCTTAAGAACTGAACAATTCTTCAAAAGAAAATGCATTACAGGATCCCTATAGCACCGAAATAGTGCTAACGAACAAGCAGAAGACAAGTTGGATGTGTTATTGGTTGCAGAAAACATTGTTAGGAATCTCTTACTCATAACTACTTGGAATTCACCTTTTTCTTGTAGTGCTATGTTTCTTTCACATGCCTTGAATTACACCACAAAGAAGAGTTCTATTTCAAATCCCATCATATATATTCTAAGCAATATAATTTCTTAGTGGTCACATGCAATATTCATTTGCAAGTTTTGTTACTTATTAAAAGATGTTTAATTGTTTATCGAGCTGGTAATATTGATTATTTGGGCGTTGCCAATGGATGCTTCTCACCTTATTATGTACTTTTGAAGCACAACAAGATACAACATGTGTTAGTTTTGATTCTTAATCTCAAAATAGCATCTTAACTTGTCATCATGTATATTTACTCATATTCTCCACGTGATTTTAAAGCTAACAATATTTATTTTCTTCAAGTTTCTTGGTATTGAATCTTTATGCTTCAATGTAGTATATCAGTGATTATCTGATAGAGATCCCCCTTCTTTTTTCCTATGCGTTTTGCAATAAAAGGTTATAGAAGTTCTTCCATAGATCTGTCAAAATAGAGTGTTAACTTTTAAATTATTAGTCATTTGGCAAAACTTGACTATTTATTCTTTTATTGTCTATTGAAAAGGCTTAGATTTTCTATTCCTATTGGTTTTTGAATGTCTATGGCGGTCACCATTTATGGTCATTTTAAGGTCTCCGCAATATGTTTGTTATTTCCTGAAACAATACAGTATGAGTCTGTTATTGAATCATGACAATTCTTTGTCATTATGTATAAGAAGAATCAATGATGAGTTCTACACTAAAAGGAACAAAATATACAGGAATGTTTGCTAGGCCTTGCTAGCTTATTCAAGGCTCGGCCAGAGACGGTTGAAGCAGTAAAAAAAAAATGTTTTCTTAGCAGAATACATTACTTCATTGAATCCATTTTGTCTCTAAAACTAACAAAGGGGTTTCCAATGAATAGGGCATCATGCAGGTCAAATGAGAAGGTTTACCTGTCTCAACGACTTCCTTAAAAGAATTTGAATGAAGCTTGCCCTTTCTTATCACGTCCAATCCAATGAACATGGAACCTTAACCGAATTATCATCATTCAACAATAAATATGTTGGGAAACTACAAGACATACTTTTCCACATTTCTGGCAAAGTGGTTAGAGAGGAGATTTGGACATCATAATGAGAGCATCAAACTTGTTCTTTCATTCTAATTGAACTAGTTTCTAATCGTGCAAACTAGAGGTGGAGCTCTACAGCTATTGCAAAATGGTCTGACCAATATGTATCCAGCAAAGTGAATTTTGCTAGGGAAAGATCAATATTGTGCAACCAAAAGTGATCCAACAAACTACCTGCATTTTTTGTTGGCTTGTCGATAAGAAAACTTAATGTGTATTGTTTCATAAGTTCGGCAAGCATTGTCTATGGTCGTGTGGAATGTAGCATGTCAATGTTAAAGTCTCCGGCAATTATGAGTTTGCAATTCATTGGTAGCATGGTAAATATGTTTATGATTAGATTCAATATGTGGTCCATAGGTGCATTTGGTGCTATATAAATATTGGTGATGCGAAGAGTAGTGCCAAGATGGAATATATCAATTGTTATGGATTCTAGGTATTGTGTTGCAAAAGTATCAGTTTTTAACAATGTCAACGTTTTTGCATAGCAAGTCAACAACCCATGAATAGATAGTGAAGAATGGAAATTAAATTTCCCATCTAGCAAGTGAAGATACTAATGTATCTTGTCGTTTGTCACTTGAAAGCAAAGTATAGTTGCTTTAAGCAAATCATGGTCGTGGGCTATTTCTTGTGTGTGCAATGCAAAGCTTTGAGTATTGAGAGAGCATACAATGACATGGTCCATTGATACAAGAGAAAGACTATGTTGTAGTTTCCATTGTGCCTGAGTTCAAAGGTGTTGCATTTCTTTTTCTACTTTTTGGGACACTTTGAAGTTTTGATGCTGCAATTTGTGTATCAAGTACAGGGCCTCAATGTTTCTTACACGGGAAAGGGCAGTATAGACAAGACCATGTTGATACACTTTAGAAGGGTCAAAAGCAAGTGAATCCATTGTCAGGCCTCGTGATCTATGAATGGTTCATTCAAATGCTAGTTAAACAGGGAATTGTGATTGAGTAACAATTTTTGCTACTATTTTGACTTTTCTAGCGATTCTCATTATTGGGGTCCAAGAAGGTGAAATAGAACGTGTGTATATGGCTTTCTTTTTTTGGTGTCAGGATTTTCCAATAGCAGCGTCATTGAATTCTATCCATAGGATGTCTTCATGGTCAGATGTGTGCATTTGGAAAATGTCGTCAACACCGTTAACTAGCCCATCTTGTGTATCTAAATTGCCAGCTATTAGCTCAACTAATATTCCTGGCTTGACATAGATTGTACTAGGCAGCGATGATTTTTCAACATGGTAGTTTGTATTGTCAAGAGGAGACTTGTTTGTATCGATAGCATCAAACACATAGAGCTTAGCGGGCAAGAAGTCCAACATTCTTTTGTTATGTTCATCGATGGTTGTATTTCTCTTAAACAAGTATGGGAATTTTGGGTCCTTGGGAGGGGTCTTGTAACATGTCTTGTTCAAATAGGATATGTGTTCATCAGTTTGCCGGCCAATTCTTGTATGGTTTAGAATGGAAATGAAGTGTCCATCTGTTTGTCTAGCTACATGGTGTAGTTCAAAGCAAAGAACATTTTCCAGCCAAAACATGTACGGGATTTTGTCATTGCCTATTTTAGGCTCCTCAAATATCCAAGCATCACATACAGGTTGTGCTTGGTACAAGTCACCGCAGAATATGATATCGACATCTCCAAATGGTTTTGTTGGTGTGTGTTTGATTTGGTGCAATCGTCTGTCTATATTGTATAACATTCTAGATACTAATAGTGATGCCTCATCAATGAACAAAACCTGCAACTGGTCCAATTTCTTGGTTAGACTGTCTAGTGTGTTCGAGTCCAAAGGCAACATCTTTGAAGAGCTACATGGGAGGTGGAAGATAGAATGTGCGGTTGTGCCACCTGCATTAAATGCAACCTTGCCTATTGAAGCGATGATGATTCCTTTAGGCTTGTATGGGTCACTTTCAAGTTTCTTATCAAAGTGTCGAATCATTGCTTGGAAAAGCACTTTTGCAGTGAAGGTTTTCCCAGTGCCAGCCCCTCCTGTTAAGAAAATATATAGTGGTTTGTTGGGTGCTAGTCTCTTTGTCATCATTACATCTATGACTATTGATTGTTGTTCTTCATTCAATTTTCTTCGCAACATGAAATATTCTTGGCTATTGAGCAAGAATGGGTGAGCAATTTCTAAGAATGTCGAGTGAGGAATATCTTGTTTTTTTTTTTCCTCTTTTCACTTGCTCTATGTCATTCATGATGTCATATTTTTCTATTTCTATTTTGGTCTGGGTCTGGTCATTGTCATTGTCGAGGTCTATTGCTGGATGGCTATCATTGTTAGCTTTTGTTGCAACTAGTTCAATGTCACCCCATGTACTAGGTATCTGTGCTATGAACATGTTTTCGACATCTACAATTTGTGACTTGTTTGCATCAAATGCTGAACTCTATGTTTTATGTCCTAGCAAAAATGATTGTTCATTGTTTCTAAAAGGAACATAAAGCATAAGTTTTTCTCTAAAGTAATTTTCTGGATCTTTATGTAGATTGTATCTTACAAAGTGTATGATTTGTGGCTTTGCTCCTTTTTTTTGTTCTTTTCATGGATAATGTGAGTAAAAAGTAGTATATTCTGCAAGGGACAAGTTCTCATAGAGTTTTGGACGTTGTATGTATTTGTCTACTGCAGAGGCATACATAATGTTCTCAGAGTCATCTTTTTCCTATGCGAGTAGCTTGGGGTTTTTTAACATTAAAATTCTATTTTCAGCAGGAGCTGTATTGATGAAAATGGTTTTGCAGGAACTTCTTCGTAATGGTAGAGAAAGAGCAATGTGAACTGCTTGGCGACTAGACATTTGTTGGTAGTTTAGCAATGCATTGCCTAGCTTTTGTATGAAGTGTATCTTATCACTGTAAGCATAAGTACATTGTTGGCGTATTTGGTGAAATGCAAGTGACAATGTTCTATCTTGTTTCATCATGTATGAGCTACAATAAGTTGCAGCAGCATATGCATCCAATATAAATTGTGCATCTGTATTTACATACCATAGGCTTGGAACATTTCTAGCGAATGAATTTATCCAAATATTTGCAGGATGCCATTTTAATAAGATGATTCTTCGTGACAATGTTGCTTGCAACATTTCAATGTAATTTGCTTCATCAACTTCAAATTTACAAGAAATCGTCAAAAGTTACCTCTTTTGTGTAGTGTTTGCTTTCTAATTGCTTGAAAAATAGCTTTGCCCTTTGCTTCATTGCAGGGTTAGTATTTTGTGAAGGTTCTAAAATTGTTGTTTGCCTCATGGGAGGCAAGGGAAAGCTAAATCGACAACTAGATGTTCTGTACTTTTTGTATGATGATGTGTTTGCATTTTGACTAGATGCGCATCTAGCAATGTAGAGTCACATGAGATGTATCGGTCAATGAAGCTTTCTATGTCGATGTTTTTGCAATGTCCAAAGGTAGGTGCATCTGCCACCCATAACATGAAGTGTGTGTGCTCATTCCCTCAGTTTTGGAATTCTGTAACAAAAAAGTAGTCAAAGACTTTACCAAACAAGTCTTGGTCTTTTAGCATCATCTTTCAAAATGCATTAAGCCTATGATTGAAATAGCGGCTGCAAAGCATAGGGTTTTTCTTAATTTCAAAGTCTAGGTCTTTGTCCTCTATAGTTTCATTGTGCCTAGCATGTTGCGTGCTTGATATGCATTGCAATGCTTTGCACAAAGGCTCCCATAAGTGCTCAACACTTGTCAGTGTCACAAAGAAAGTTGGAGGTCCTAGTTGTCCTATCATTGCAAATATGTTTTTCCTATTGTTTTCTAAGTAGTCAGGAGATGTTCGAATACTTCCCAATGACCTAAAACCTAAAGGTGACTACAATATTTTTTCTAGATTAGCAGGGTTTCGCACATCCTTTGCAAACAATTTTTCACCTTTCAATTCAACTTTCCTTATACAAACCCATGCCAGCGAGGATATTTGGTAAATAATTATTTTTATAGCTTTGAAAAATATATTTGTCATATGGGTTGAAAAGTCATTGTCTTTATGCATGAGCTCCCACTTGACTATTTTTTGGTAGCTAAATTTTTTAGTGATGGCTTTTGGTCGTGGAAAACCATAAAACAAGGTTGGGAAATTCATTTCTTCTAAGTAAATGTCCTGGAAAATTCCAAGAGGTTTAAATCCTTCAGATGGCACAATTTCAATAATGGTTGTATCAAGGTCTTTGATTGAATGTGATTCATTAAACCAATGGATGAGTGATTCAGTTATGGGCTCTTCTTGAAGCTGATCCAAATCATCATCCATGTTAGTTCTAGAGTCTGTGTCTGTGGCTGCACTAATGTCTGTTTGCATTTGTTGATGTTTGGTTTCTAGTAGGGTCTCCCAATCTTTATTTATGGTGATATTTTCTTTCGTATATAGTGGTGTTTTGGACAAAAAATTTAAAGCATCCATAACAAGAGTAGGTCTAACATTTCCTTGTGCATATGCATTTTTGTATTCCAATTTACATTTTATTCTAATTGCAATTATTTTTGTTTCATCTATATGTCTAGGCAATGCTTGTTGGACTTTGTCGAAGTCAACAGGAACATTGATAATTGTACCATTTAGGCCATATTGTGCTCTTTTGTAACCCAATTGCCTAATCTGTGCAAAAGAAATGCATAGGGAAACTAGTCTTTCTTCTAGGCTAGTCAAGGAATGGACCATATCTTTTTTTTTATTACGTCTTATGTTCCATGGTGAAGCGTACATGGGTAGTTTTCCAAGCTTGATAGCTTCTATACATCATTTACAAATTTTTTGGCCTGCCACAATGTTTTTCTTATTACTTGCAATGGATAGAAAAGAGAAATCATGAACAAATGCATCGTTTACTTTGTAAATGTCTTTATGGAAACATAACATTTCACAAATGGCACAGGCTTTAGTAGGTGTATCGTTAATGGCTAGTAGGTATTTTTGAATAGATTTTTGGTTTGTACTATTGACTGTAGTTGCATCTATATGGATTTTCGAGTGGCGCATTGTTCTTGCCTTACGAAATACATATCTTGTCTTTGTCCTAGCATGTGATGTTGTTTGATGCACAATATTATTTGTTTGAGCAGATTGTTGATTGTCGGTATTTGGCAAGAGCTGGGCCTTGTTGCAGATTGTTGCTTTTAGATGGCGTAATGAGCAGTGCGTTTCCTTCCTTTTGTGAGATAAAACTATAGTTTGTTTATTCTTTGAGCTTTATGCTGGAAAGGGTGTTGTTTCTTTATTTGGAAATGCATTTTCATTTTCATGCAATAAGGCATGTCATTTTCTAAGTATTTCATCTGACAAATGTTGTCTTTCTTGTAGTGGCTTGTAATGGCAATGGCCTAAACTGCTCTTGTAACAGAATAATTTTATGTGCTGGTTGGTTTTTTTGCAGTTGCAGAATAAATTTACTTTAGATGTGGGAACTATTTTCCATATGTATATAGTTGTCTGAAACAAGTATGAAATCCATAACAAGCAAAATTCAGAACCCTCTAGGTTGTTGTAAATGTATGGCATTCCCATCTTGCTGACTAGTGTTCATTGTTGCAAGAGGAATTGGTTACTTGACATTGCAGGTTGTTGAAGCATGCTGAAGCAACGCAAGACAAAGGTGTCTTCCACTGCCAATGCATTGGCCAATGACTGGGCCATGAATAGTCATAAAGCAAGTGCATCAAACCAATTATCAAGCAAGGCAACATTGCCAGCGAACAGGCTCTCACCACATGGAGCAAAAAAAGTAGGCAGTTGTTGGAGGCCAACCTGATCAAGTTTAGCTTCTATTACAATTGAATTAGTGGTGATTTCACAAGGCATAGCAAACAAATGCGGTTGCATTATTTGCATTCTATTATATGTGGTTTTTCTTGAGAAGATAGGTTCATAGTGCCCAGCCAATGGATTAAGATCATGGAAAAGAATAGATATTTCAAAATGAGAAGCATCTCTATTGAAATGCAAATATGGTTTCTTTCTTGTTAAAGACCAAATGCATATGGATATGTTTAACCAATGAGCTATCCAATAGATAGAAAATGTGTCACCCCAAAGGCCTGTCTCACCAACTGTGTTGGTCTCTGTTGCAGAAAGTCTCATCCTTCGTAAGTATGTGGCCTTGTCATTAACTCTTTGCAAGTCATGAAGTATTGATGGGTGCAACTCATGCTCGTAAGATTTTAATGCTACAACACAACGGTTGTGAAGGTAGTGCAAGAAATGGGTAACAAGACCATTGTGTAGTTCAGATGATGTATAGCGACAGTGAAGCAATACATGGAGTGTGTCAAATAAGCAATCACCAACCTTAAAGTTGAATCTATCTATTCAGAAGCATTGCACATTGTCCAAAGCTTCGTCAATTGATATGTTCTGTACATTATCATTGATTTTGTATGTTACTACCATAATTGGATTATCTGACATTTGGTTTGTTTGTTTTTGCAATGCGTTTGGGAGCGGATTGCTCAATTGGATGATAAAGGAAAATGAATTTTTAGTACATGAAATGTCTGTATATGTACACAAAGGAATGTTACATATTCATCAAAAGGGAAAATGCAAAAGGATTTGCAAGTACAATTCTCTGTTTATATTTTTGTTTAGACTAATATGCGTATAGGGTAGGTTTTGATCAAATGCTAGCTCTAGTTGCAATTGGCTTCAAAGTCTAAAAGTGTGAACACAACAGGAAGTAAATAAACTTAGAACTATGCACCAGAAAGGTATAACAATGTCTACTAACCTTCAAGAGTAGGGGAGCAAGAGTTCTTATATTTTCTGCATGTAGTGAATGTCCTGCAATAGGAAGTAATGTCAGATTGTAAATGCATATGATTCGATGTCAATCAATTGGAAACAAATGTACTACAATTTAATAGAGATGCATTTTGATACTTCCTATTCTAGTTAGTCATGGAATTGTATTTTTCTAAAGAGATTGCTAATCCAATTCACAAGTCTTTAAATTTCCATAAACATGGCACAAATATTAGCAATGAACATCGAGCAGTGCTTGTGGTGAAAAGGATATTTGGAAATGCTACTAAGTGTGGAACAGACTAAGCATCCACTGACCTATTTTGTGAAGTAATACCTGCACGTTGCATAAGCTTTGTCATACAATGAGGTGGCACACTAAACTTTGTTTTTGTTATTCAAGAATTAGAAAGCAAACATTTAATGGTTCATAGATAATGCTAATTCTAGCTCCTAGTAGATTGTTCCAATAAAATTTTGTAACAAACAATACTATTGGCAATTTATTTATGTCTTAACAAAATGCCATTGCCTTTTAAACTAGCATTCGTACACAATCAAGATCTAGAAGCACTATTGATCAGTACTATGGACTGTGGAAATATTATTTCTCTTATTGGTTTCCTAGTTGCTAGTCCTGGTATAGGTAGATGATGTCCCCATTCATGTATTTTGGAATTTAACCATAAACTAAAATCAAAAGGGCTATGCTAAGCATTATATTTGGTAGTTTGTATGGTATGATCATTTTGATGCTAAGGCCATTGTTTTGATAGAGTGTTGAATTAAATAGATAAAGACAAGGAAACCATAAACTTTGCATGTCACTAAGGTTTGTGCCCCATATAATCCTAAAGCATAAAAGGCATGGTGGGTCTCAATACCAATAACAATAACTATAGTATTGCAGGAACTAGAAGCAAAATGCAGCCCACTAGAAGTGCCAAAGAAAGCCATCCGATAATCTAAAAAATCTAGATAATATGCTTAGCTTCCAAGTAACTGGAAAGGTGAAATTTGCTAGACTTTGGAAAATTTGGTACATCTATCCCAACTAGTTGTAAACTCCAATTACCCAACAAAATTGCAGAGGCTAGGGCTTGCAAGTTATGTATAAAATTTAACCATACTAGAGAACATCTTTCTCAACGTAGGTGACATCTCTCCAAAGGAAGCATCCAAAAAGTGGGATGAATTTATCACCTCTTTTGCTAATCTTACGAATCTTGAGATGTATGCTTATAGTTAAGTAGGACCACTTCCTCTCTCTATAGCCAGTTTCTTTAGACTTGTCAGTGTCCAGATGGAATTCAACGTGATATATATCTTCTATTTAGGGTGTTTATAATGACAAACAAAAACACTAAATAGACTATCACAACTATAATAAGAGATCATACAAAGACTGGTAGAGAAGAGGACAAACTAAAGAACATATTAGAAGATTTCACTCCATAATTATTTGTGTCTCATGCCTATTTAAACATTGTATGTTTTTCAAATAGGACAATGATGTATCTTTAGGAGATGGCCATTACTATCATGTGTCAATAGATGATTTAATCAACTGTCTTCATAGACAATACTATTACATGCAATCCCTCTAAGATCTTGAGAAAATTATACTTTAAAAGCTCAAGCAAGGAGGGAAGTGGATTCCAGTTAAAATAGTTTTGATTGCTAGTCAAAGAGGCTTACCTAAATCTCTATTCTTATAGAGCATAATCAAATCATAGACATTTTATATAAGAGAAGCCCAAAAAAAAAGCATAGAAAAAGTGCCATAGCATAGACAAGCACTACTATCGAGTGTAATTGCCCTAGTTGGTATGATAGAAAAGGATAAAGCCCTGGCAAAGCTGGCACATGAAAATGGCATAAGAGTGACACAAGTTTTAAAAAATTAAAGCACAGATGAATAAGTGAAGTGCAAGACAATGAGGCTAATTTGGTCTATGTAAAACACAAATAAAGCTAAAACCTAACAGCAATTTAATTGTTTAAAACCTCAAGTTGTTTAAAGCCTATTTATAATACAATAATATTTTATATCATAGCAAGGCATTCAATGGAATAGAATCCTATCATGGGATGCTTATTTAATGGAGTAGTAAAAATATATAATTAAATTATTAAACTAGAAGGTATTGACTTATTTAACAGAGAAATGAGCTATTTAAACTTATATAGCTGATAACAACAACAGGCCATAAACAAGAGCTAAATTCTTGAATAGATGAAGTCTGGATCCATGAGACATGCCTAACTCAGCAAAGCCCGATCACTGTCAAGCCTTTTGACCACCACTCCTGCAACAACATGCCACACACAATAGTTAAATTCTGAAAAGAAAAACATTGGATCTTCAGCTGGGACAATAAATGAAAGGTAAATTTTGACGATGGTTAAATCATAGTTACTAAATAGGGAATAGCGTAATGTGCAATAAAACAACTGTAAGTATGAAATATTCCCTTTATGGTTAATGCTATGAAACCACAGGTTAAAACAAATGAAATCAAGCAATGTATAAAGAGCCCATGGCAACATGCATGGCAATAAAATTAAATATACATGCATTTCTTTGACAGATGGTCAACTACTGGCCAAGTATGTCAATGTCCTATGTGCTTGCATCTTTCCTGTGCATGCCAATATGGATGTTCTGGTGCAGGGACGGACATTCATCAAAGTACAAAGGATAGTGTTTTTTGCATTTTAAATGCCTTGCAAGTATGTATGCAAAGTGGGAAGTGTAGACCAGGCACGTGAACACACAGACACGTGGTGTTTAATCTATTTGAAAAATCCATCAAGGAATGTGATCTCAAAGGACACCCTATTTTCAATGTTCTGGCATAGGGATGGACATTCATCAAAGCACAAAGGATAGTTCAATCCAGAAATATCTGTTCAATTATAATTGTATAGAAACTAGTCAGTGCCATCAACATGAAAATATCACATTGAAAGATCAATCCATGTTTCTAAGGTGAGGTCTTGGAGAGACATTGTAACACAACTAAATTGCACTACACCAATATAGTCAACTATAAGCCATGTATGATTATTCAATCTTCAAAAATCAAATTCATCAGCGAATACAAATATATTTACAAGTGCAGATCGTATGCTAATAGTAGAATGACTTTGTGCATATCTGCTTCTAATTTTCTCATTATTAATATTTATCTATAGTAAGAGGTAATTTGATCTCTGTATATCTGCTTGTTTCTGAATTGCTGAAAGATAATTAAAACTGCGCTTGCATAGTTTCTAAAGAATTACTGTATATGATTACCTAGTTGTTTATTTATTTATAACTAATAGACATAGGCTAACTAATTGCTAATACAGGTATAATTTAATGTAGGAAATATTAAAGGATGATATGCATATTTATACTGACTGAATGTTGTGTTTGTCCATGATAAAGAGATTGAGGAAATTACAAGCAGGGGAACGTTGATGGGGTCACCTTCTAAGCACGCCACTTCATGGTATATGACCAAGAAGTCCCTTGAGGCCAAAGGGGGGCCAAAGGGGACAAGGGGACTGCCTTTAGGCTTAGGAAGGATAGAATTTCTAGGCACCCTATTGTGAATGCCCCACATGCTCTCTATCGTGGTTAGCAAAATGCATTAACAATGATCAATCATTGGGAGTAAGGTAGAAGTGGCAAGGAGGAAAATGGTGATAGGACATCACACTAGCTACGCCACCTCATGTGCATGGAAAGGGCTACATGAGGCCAAGAGGGATATATATTTTCTCTTGGGCCCAGGGTGGGGGATCTCTCAAGCACCACATTGAATCACTTTATCCTAATACTCCTATGGTTGACATATCTTAAATCTGATTTGAGCAACTCATTAATCTGATGCATATGTTTATTCTAACTCAAGAATGTCTAATTATGAAGTATGACTATAATGTTTCCTAACTTGTCTGCAGGATATCAAATAAAGCAAAAAGGGTATCTCTAAACTCTGATTATTTTTTGTATAGAAATCATAGTCTAGGATAAAAACCGGGTTCTCCTAATTTGGGGACATTACATGTGATCTATTCAAACACAAGGCTATTCAGGGCATAGCCAAATAATGAAGCAGAAACTTTGGCAGGTCGTATTACTTATTAGTCTGAACTTGGCCTTTTTTTTTTGGAATGCAAATAGCTGGAAGTTGAAAGCAACTCCATAATATGATCAATTGCTTGTAAGATAGGACTGTTTTCCGGATTGCACCACAGCATAGTTAAGGCTCATTGTCTAGATTTTCTAGTAGAATTTTAACAGCATAGATAGGCCAAATAGGAATTAGCTAAAAATATTTTGTTGAAATAGATTGGCTTCCATTTATGGTAGCGTATACTAAACGGTACTAGCTGCAATAATTTTAACAACATTGTTTAACTTCCGTCAGTGATGGCATTACCACAACCAATATTAGGATTCATATTTTGAATACCATAAAGGCTTAGAATCAATACTAAAATTTCAAGTAGGACCCATAAATAAGTTGCAGTGAGTATAAAGATTTGATGGATAAAAATTTAGATTTGAGTGCTTTACTGTTGTATTGGATGTAGTGGAGACCCAACGATGTTTGAATCCTTTTGGATTAATAAGCGGCAAGAGAATACAACTGTGATTTTGGGATAGCAGCTGATGAGTTAGTTTGCAAATACAGAAAACATATGTTGGTTTCTAGAGCCAGGGTTAACTGTTCTCAACTCCTTTGGAAATTGCAAATTTCTAAAAAAATAAAAATTGATGCAAAGCACAATCGCACACATTAACAACAGACATCTCAACTGACAAACCCCAAATTTGGAGAACCCCCAGCTTGATAGGTGCCAGTAGCAATTCTAACCAGTTGTATTATTTGTAAAATAGTATAGGAACTATTATAACTACATGTTGTGACCTAATCACACATCACCCATCTGAGATGGGACCCCTAGCTTTTCGCCCGCTTGGCCCTTTTGTTTTGCTTCGTCTTTGTTAAATTTATAGATCGGATTATATGGCTTTTAAATTTTCCTTTCAAAATCTAATTTATATATAATAAAATCTCAATATATATGATATTTTTATAAACAAATATAAATATAAATATATATATATATATATATATATATATATATATATATATATATATATATATATATATATATAGAGAGAGAGAGAGAGAGAGAGAGAGAATACTGATATAGTAATAAATATAAATAGATATATTAATAATCAAAATATTTCTAAGAACTAAATTGATTGAATGAATGAGACTTGTACTGCACTGTGGTATATATACTTGTCTTCAATCAGAAAATGACTATTTATAAGAGAGCCATGTCACTATAGAGTCATGTCTCCTTGAGGAGACATGGCTCTATAATGCCATGCCTCTTCATTACCAACCGATGCAACTTAATACATATGAATAGTCATCAATAAACAATGCCTGATCCAATAGCACTGATCTGTCTCAATAACTAATCAAGTTTTTAATATTACCGAGTGTTATCATTATCAGGTGCATTATCGGGTGTTTATGATTTCATCAGGTGTTAGAAATATTGGTAATTATCAAGGCATGAGTATAATATTCATTTTGTTTGATACTTATGAATTTTCATATGTGATGTTAATATGATCAGAATATTATTATTATGAGGAAAGATCATAATTTTAGAATATGATAAATACGTGTATATATGAAATTTGAATAGATACATAATAATAATAATAATAATAATAATAATAATATGTTTTATTATTATTATTATTGTTGTTGTTGTTGTTGTTGTTATTATTAACAATTGTACTTTATCTGATCGAAGCTACAAACATCAACAGTCTTGGTAGCTCTTGGTTTCAGCCTCTTGCAGGTTCTCTCTGCCTTCGCTGGAGAAGTGATGAAATGAGCTAGGTTTTGAGTTAGGTTTTATTCCCTGTCCTTTAGAGTTCTAGTTTTGAATGTCTTAAGGTTGTAAAGTTGAGTGAATTTCTGGGTCATGGGTCATTTGAAAGGTTAAGTCCAGAAAGTGCAATTCAAAAGGCACATATGAGAGGGGAAAATACAAAATTTCACTGAAGAGGAAACTCCCTCAATTTTATCTTGTCAAGGTTATAAAAGGAAAACATTGGCGAAGATTGCTAACCATTTGTTATTCAATGCCCAGAAATATGAATCCCACACAAACAAGAAGTTTCCAAAAATAGCTTTGAAGGAGAGTAAGTAACTCATTCATGTACTTGCTTCACAAGATTTTGCTTAAATAAATAAATTATCATTGCAAGTGTAATTTAAGTAAGGATATTAAATATTACTTAAGAAATATCAAAACTAATATAACTATTAATATAATATATTAATAACTAAAATAACTAAAATAGTATAATATGTTAATTTTCTTATTTAATTTAAATAACTAAAATATTGAATATATTTGATTTGAAGATAAATATAAATATTTAAATTTTAAATTATATATATATATATATATATATATATATATATATATATATATATATCACTTTTTGGCTTGTAATTATAATAATTATGTGAGGTGTATTTCACATTATGAATATGATTAATATAAATAAATAAGACATGGATGGAGGAATCTATTTTCCTAATGTTATTATGAAAGATAATAGGATAAATTCTATAAATTAAACTAAATATATATAAAATCAAATTTATAACAAATTTATAAATTAATATTAATATTATCCACAACCAAAAAACTAAGATGTAAATGATAATTATATGATAAAATCTAATTATATAACTAATTCTTTAAATTTTTTTATATATGTACAAATATATATTTAATTTTAAATTAAATATACTTAATTCAATAAATATATAAATGAATGCTATGTAAAGTTTAATATTCATATCTATAGTTAATATTTAATATTTATATTTAAAATATATGATAAAAGAATGATTTAAATTAATGAAAGAGAATACATTATCTTTGTATTTAGTCCAAGGCACCTGAACCGTTTGTAGAATGTCAAACAACCATAAAAACCTTTGAACATTCAAGATTTGTTTTTAAATTCATGCTCGATATTCATTGGCCACTAAAATTTTCCAATAAAAATTTTTAATTGAAAAATAAAATAGAGGACTAGCAAAAATGTGATGGATGAATGAGAAAAAAGAAAATTCAAACTTAAAGTCTATTCATTTTTTTTAATAAAAACCCATAAAGTTTCCACATAAAATAATCTATATGATGGTTTAAAAAAGAAAAATCAATGTGTCTTTCTTGGACAATCATTCCAATGTTGTTTCATTTGCATTTGTGACAAGTGTTGCAATTGTTTACACATGTTCAAAGATGTGTAAACTCAATTTTAAGCTCAAAAATAGAAACCATGTCAAACTTTGCTCCATTTGATAGCTGAATTTACAATCACAAAATGTAATAGATGGAAAAGAAAAGTCTTTCATTTTCCAAACGATTTGTTGTAGATAGAACTAGAGGTCTATATAAATAGACTCAATGAATCATGCCATGGATTAGAGATTTATTAACTCAATAGCTTGATTTGCAGGGTGCTATTTTTTTTTCCTTTTTATAAATTTTCAAAGATTTTTCTGTTGACATTGACAAGGGGCTGACAAGGAATTAAGCGCTGAGAAAAAATTGTCATCAACTTTTTATAAACTTCATAAACCCTTACATCTTTTTTCTTGACAGAGTAGTTTATCTTTTAATTGAGACCGTCATTATAAATTAATCTTAAAAAGTCTTGTAAGCTCTCAAATCAATAGAATAATTTATTTATATTTCAGTTTTATACTTTTTCTAATATAAACTTCATAAATTCCCAAATCTTTTTCCTTGGAAAAGTAGCTTATCCTGAGATCTGAACAAAATTACTTAACATCCATATATATCATTTTTGTTATTACTTCTCACTATACTAAGTCTCTGTTTGTTGGACATACTAATTATAAGTACTTGACATATACTGATTATTTGTTGTACTTGACATATATCAAAAGCCTAGTGTTCACTCACGAATATGGAATGTATTACCAATTTACACCTCAAAGAACAAATTTATGCATGACAATCAAGGGTTTAAAAAATGCAAACATTTATCTATTCCGTAAATGACAAGAAATGGTCTATCCTTTGAACAGGGAAGGCCTCACATGGGATTCAGCTGCTGGGAGCCCGATTTGCCAAACTATTTTGAGATAGCCAGGGAAGTTTCCAAATGCAAATAAGTCCTATCATGATCTCCGTCCAATCAATGATGCAAATAAGAAAAATATCCACCAAAAGGGGGCTCGAGCACATATTTACATCCATGAAGGAAAGTTCCAAAATCAATAAAATTTGTCATGCGCATGAAAACACGCCCGAGCGCAAATGGGGTATACTCGCGAACTTCTTCCAAAACAAAAAATCCTCCACTTCACCTAATTTGTGCCCAAGCGGGATTTACATGTGGTCATAGATTTTCCAAAAGTTTAAAAAATTCCTTCACAACCTTCAAATCACGCACAAACATTAAATGAGAAAAGTTATCGAGTATTAAGTGAGGTGCCTGCCGATAATTCTAAAAAGCACTCAACATTGAAAGAAAGTATTC
This sequence comes from Chamaecyparis obtusa, assembly GCA_027943335.1. Lineage (NCBI taxonomy): Eukaryota > Viridiplantae > Streptophyta > Pinopsida > Cupressales > Cupressaceae > Chamaecyparis > Chamaecyparis obtusa. Next base: position 551,806 of record BSBK01006175.1, on the reverse strand, counting down.
CACTATAGCCAACCAGTGCTCGGAGCATAAGGTTTATAATAGGGAGGCATCATTGAAGACAAAAAGCAACGCAGTCTCAACCATTGAAAGAACAAATGTAAATAAAATACCCCCAAGTGTGATCTATTTGGCCCGAGAATGATGATAAGGGGAGAGATTCCTCTACATACCCCAAACGTGCTCTAAACGCCAAGACTCACTAAATGAAGGAATCCACATTGAAAAAATCTGCCACGAACGCGGAACAGACTTAGAGCGCACTCACAGGGTAGTTTCTCCATTGCACCCAGTGCACTTTCACAAGGACATGGAATGCAGTGAGTGAGAGACTGCATAAGGTATAGCAATCCACCACAAATACCCAAAGGCACTACGAGTGTTAAAAGCAAGCAGTGAAGAAATGTTTGAAAGCATAATCCATGACCAAGCGTAAAGTATTCTCATCGCGGTTTTGTCACAACAAAGGAAGCATACAAAAAAATGTAAGTGGAAGATAGAAAAGCACACCCAAAATGCATTCCAACGCATTTCTAGATAGTTGCAAAGGATATTGTTTGAGACAGAAATCTCCATCATCAAGCCCAAAGGGAGGAAGATTTTTGGAGGAATGGCCCACCATGTGTGTCGAAACTGAATCCGCCCAGTCAAGCAAAATTTGAAAGAAATCTCCATGGTAAGATCCCAGAGAAAGTCTATTCTGAAAGTATTAAACTATTGGAGCTTTTCACCATTTATGTCAATGGCCAATGCACAGAAATAAATCATGCTATATTTATGGGTTTGCTACTGCCCACAACTATATCACTCAACTACCACAGGGATACGATACATAGGTATTTTTTAGACGTAAATCCAGTTGCATTATAGAGATGAAATGAAATGAAAAGCTATGAGAGACCATGTAGGATATTTAGGGCAAAAAGATTACAATTTTACCCACTAATTCTGGGTTAGCTTAGTCGCAGTCATTTCTATCATTATTGAATTTGTGCATGTCTATACTGACTCTTTCTTGGCATCAGGGTTCACAACAACTTATATATTTATGAGGAAATAAAACCATGATGTGAAACCCTAGATATCCTAGTTGATTAACAATTTCGTGCTCATTGAGAAAAGCCCTAGAGCGTTTACTTGAAACCAGAATGAATTTAGCCTCTACGAAGATAGTGGTCCTTTCGGTAACTCTGCAGGCATTTTGCAACTTATATGGGGTAACTGGGTTGATATAAAATGGAGTCTGTTGATCAAGGGTGGACGACGACATTTCCCTGTTTGAGAAAAACTTCATCATGCCAAGAAACAAAATTACAAACAACTGCAACTAAGCTAACCCAGGAAAATAGAAACACTTCAGTCTTTTGCATTTGATATATAGTCTAGCAAAATTGTGTATGCTTAAAAAAACCAAGACTAGCATACCCTGCTCCTATACGGAAGTTGCAGTCTGGAACCCTCAACGTAAACCAACTGCAACCGAAGCTAAACTCTCTCCAACTGCAACTGAAGCTAAACTCTCTCCACACGACAGCAAAATACAGAATGCACTATGGTCTGCACAATGCCCACTACAAATATTAATAACAACTGCAAACCCAGTATAAATATTAATAACATCCGCAAATATTAAATTTGTATTAAATAAACCATGTGGTCATCGGTACAGAAGCCATGTGAAGGAAACAGCTATCTAGCATTTCAAATTTTTTTTGAATTTTTTTTTAAATATAAATTCCAGTGCTCTAAACATTAGACATAACTTTGGAAATAAATTCAAATATCTGAAAAACAAATGCAAACTAATAGAAAATATTTAACATGAAAACATAAGTCTCTACCTATTTATAAACAGAAACTAAAAATTAAATAATTTTTTAAAAAATTACATATTTAACTTAAACCAACCTATGCTCAAACCATAGGGCATTGACTCAAATTATGTACACGAACATTTTTTTAATTTACTCAGTTATGCATATCGTGATTTTTGCCTTCCCTTCTCTGAATTCGTCGAGTGTATTGAACATCGAATTAAAATCCCCTTCTCCCTTGCTTTCCCTCACGCAATGCATGTGGGATTAAAAACCATTTTTTATTTCAGGCAGTCGCCAAAGGGACTCTCGAGCTTCAATGGAAGCAGCGAAAAGAATCTTTCCAAACGGGAATGGCAAAACATTTCACTGAAACGGAACGGTAAGTGGAAAGACATTTCACAGAAACAGAAAACGTTTGCAGAATGGGCCCCACAAGCCGGCCCGCATGCGATGAACGAAATAATTTAGGAAAATGATTCTTGTATACAGAACTGCTACGAGAGAAACTTAGATCTTTTGACAGATTCCGAGCAGATCTGAAATCCATTCAAATTGCACATTTTATGGCTATATAGATCTATCCCACTCACCCTGTCAAAGGTTCATAAAAGAGGCATAAAAGGATGGAAAAAAAGAAGTTGGTATATAAGCGGTAGATTACTCTCCCGGAGGGGTTACATCGGCCAGATAAAGAAATAGATACAAAACTGGATTTGAGAATATATATATATAAAAGTGGATTCCACGTTTCTTGCGAGGGATGCGGACTTTTTTGTCACATTCCACGAACGGTATGCTTGGTATCTTTAGGTAAAAGATACTAACAATTTTTATATATACAAATCCATCTTAGGAAACGAAATCACTGCTTCCCACTCAGATCTGAATCAATTCAATGGAAGAACAATGGGTGTTTTGGATTTCTGTGCTGCTAAGCAGTGTGATGGCGCATTTCTTATTAGATTTGATGCGGAAAAGAATGAAGAAGAGCAGAGCAAATCTTCCTCCTGGGCCTCCTGGTTGGCCCATCGTGGGAAACCTTCTCCAGCTGGGCGAAAAACCCAATGAATCTATGTGGGCTCTTTCTCAGAAATACGGCCCCCTCATGACTCTCTCTCTCGGCATGAAAACTGCAGTTGTGATTTCCTCCTCTGAAATGGTGAAGGAGGTCTTCAAAACCCACGACCAGAATTTTGCAGGGCGGACTGTGATTGAGGCAGGAAAGGCTCTTTCCCACCACGAATCTTCAATAGTGTTTGCTCAGTATGGAGATTACTGGCGAAAATTGAGGCGAATTGCCACCACAGAGCTCTTCACTCCCACCAGACTCCAAGCCCTGCAATATCTCAGAACAGAGCAAGTCTCTGAGACAATGCGAATGGTGTTCGAGAAGAGGGGAAAGAGTTTGAACATTGCACATCTGGTGTACTACGAGGGTCTTAATCTCATGAGCAATGTCATCTTTAGTAAGAATTTGTTCGATCCCAACAATCCAGAGTCTGTAGAATTGGGGAACACTTTTACTGATTCGGTGAAGTTGGCCGGAAAACCCAACTTGGCAGACTTTTATCCCTTTCTGAGGTTTCTGGACCTTCAGGGGCTGAGCCGTCGTTTAGCCGTCTTTCATAAGCGACTACATAAGTATTTAGATGTATTCATACAAGATCGGCTGGCAGCGAGGAGGAATGGCGTTAATCTTCACAAGGAAAAGGACTTTCTGGATATTCTGCTCGATTCCACTCCCCATGTTTTCACACTCAAGAATATCAGGGCTTTAATTATGGTTAGTGACATAAAAAATTTCATTTTTTAGTTTTTGTAGTTTTTTCCTACATGAAGTTTCCGATCCATCATCATGATTAAGTCTATCTCTAATTCTGTTATGTAGTTAAATCATATATCATATAAGTCTTTTATTTTTATAGCTGTGGGAAAAAGATGATCAATAGCTGTGGGAAAAAGGATGATCAAGAACTTCCTCACAGCTCTAGTAGTTTAACAGTTTTTAGTTTCTTTTTGTTTTGCTTCGTAGTTTTCGGGCTTTTGGTTTCGTTTGATTCTTGTCGGGTGACTCTATGTCCTCTGTCTTCTTTTTGTGAATAGTTGTATTTTATTTCTCTGTTGATAAAGTTGAATTATTCATCAAAAAATTAAGAAAATGATACTATGTTTAGTAGTATTGATCGGTATTCAATAGCTATTTCAATTCGTATGTTGATTTTCAAAACATAGATTTATTTTATTGATGAGTCGTTTGCCTGTGATTATTTAGGAACTTTTGACTGCTGGCAGCGACACTACTACAACAACAATAGAATGGGCTATGGTAGAACTTATTGCCAATCCACATGTAATGAAACAAGCACAAAAAGAATTAGAAGAGATAATTGGTCTCAATCGAAGAGTAGAAGAGTCTGACATAGATCATCTACCCTATCTCCATGCTGTAGTGAAAGAAGTTTTTCGACTCCACCCAGCACTTCCTTTGTCATTGCCTCATAGAGCAGATAACTCATGTGAGGTGGCAGGGTATATGATACCCAAGCACACTATGGTGATTGCGAATGTATGGGCAATTGGAAGAGATCCTAAAATTTGGAAGGAGCCTTCAAAATTTATCCCAGACAGGTTTTTCAATAGTGAGAATAGTAAGATGATGTACAGGGGACAAGATTTTGAGTTGATACCATTTGGAGCTGGAAGGAGAATATGCTTAGGACTACCTTTGGCTCATCAAATGGTTCATTTTACTATTGCTTCCTTAATCCATTCATTTAATTGGACCCTTCCAATAGGGATGCATCATGGGAAATTAGACATGAGTGACACCTTTGGAATAGTACTAAAGAAGACTATAGAATTGCACGCAATTCCCACACCAAGACTACCAAATCATCTGTATTAAAAAATATGCTAAAGGTTCTATTAATATTTCTTAATAACTTATTTACCAAGTTTGGTGTAAGTTTATGAATTTACTCTTATAATGAACCATGAAATAAAAATATTATGAAAATGTTTAATACTCCATTGTCTATGTGTTGTGTATGTGACTTTCTTTTGGTACTAGTGTCATACTTATTCATGATGTTTTGTATTGTTATCAATGATGTTTTATATTGACATCATGATGTATGACTATGTATTATGAAATGTATATATAGTCACAATTACCATTTGATGCTAAGAAAATTTCTTAATTTCTTGAATAGTGGTTTGTCTTAATAGTGACCCAAAAATTTGTGAGATATATATATATATATATATATATATATATATATATATATATATATATATATATATATATATATATATATATATATATATATATATATATATATATATATATATATATATATATATATATATTAATTAGAATATAGTATGTGTTACATTTCATTAGGATAGAAAACTAAGTTACGAGTTTGATATGATAGTATTTAATATCGAATTACTATATATATATATATATATACATATACACATTACACCTAAACAATTACAACCTGCCTAGACTAAGATTTTATCTATCCTTATTTCATAATTAAATAAAATTAAATCTAATCATATTTATATAACTAAACTGTATGATTTTTTATTTAATAAAATAGGAAGGAGGTAGATAAAATACAATAACAGATGATAATAGAAGGGAATACATTGGAACTCATTTCTAATCCTCGTTCAATGAAATTGTTGGGTGTGAAGTCCGACTGTTCAGTTCATATTCGCTGACTGTTCCTTTCTTCTTCTCATCTATGTCTCTTCGTCTTCTTTTGAAGACTACTGTATAAATATGAGGGCAAAGCCCTTTGTATGCAAGTTGCAATGATTGAATAAAACATTTTCTCTGCTCTCTGGTGGACATAGATAAATTGGCGAACCATGTTAAACCTTGTGACTCTTTGTTTCTGTTTTGTGGTTTCTAATTTGTCTACTAATTTTACAATTGGTATCAGAGCATATAAGATCCAGAAAGAGCAGGAAGACAATAGTGAAGCCAAACCAAGAAGAAGTCGGTAGGGTAATGTTCTGCAGAAGATGAAATGGTTGTCCAAGTTCATTCCCATCTAGGTCAGTCAACATACAAAATACGTTGTTCTCAGCAGAAAATCACAAAGACACAAAGTTGTAGGTGATTGGAGGAAGGTGGTAATGCGACGTCTGCCCTTATAGCTTTTGAAGGAGGAGTTGGGGTTTGTTTCGTTGGGCCATCCCCACATATAATTTACTTGATTTCCATGTGATGGAAATGGGGTTTGCAAGGTCTGTAAGGTGGTTCTACCCAATTGGCATTATTGTTATGCAACAGCTATGTGAGCCCATAACATATACAATGCTTAATCCCCTTTGATGACTGCTTCTGATGGTGATTGGTTCTGCCCCAATTGTTCCATCACCAACCATGAAAATTGACAAATTCCTTTGAACCAGGCTTGTAAAAGTATTTAGATTTGGCACTGATTGTACTGGGGTTAGTTTAAAGGCAGATTTTAATTTACCATAGATGGGATCAAATCTGCAAGGTTTTTTTTTTTTTTCTATGTTTGAAGGAGGCGGTGAATAGTAGTGACCAATACACATCATCATTATTGCTGGAGGTCAGCAAATACATCAAGATTCTGCTACACTCTCAGTCTTGGAGTTGGTCTTCCTGTGCAAGAAGTTGAAGAGTCTAGAAGGTGGACAGTCATCCATGGAATTGAACTAATGCGAACTTGTATATTGATGAGAGGTAAAGGTTAAGCTCATAGATGCTATCTCAAAAATTGATGTCTCTACAAAGAAGACAGGAGGCCCAGTGCATGAGCATGAAATTGCCAAAGTTCAGACGCAGAGATTTTTCGTTTGTCTACTCGCAATACACGCCAAGACCAGCGTTGCAAAAGAGGTGGAGTTTCATCACTTTCTGGGAAAAATATTCTGGTGAAGTGCTGAAGATTGTTGGAGTTGGTGCTGGTGCATGGGGCAGTGTGTTTGCAACCCTCTTGAATGATGTATATGGCTGCTTTCGTGACAAAGACAAAGTAGGATTCAAAGCTGGGTAGACAAGATAAGGTTGGAGAGGATTCAAAGTGTAGCAAGGAGAGAATGACAGTTAAAGCCTTCATTATGGTGGGCAATAGAATTATAGACTAGAGCACAACAGGGCATGTTGGGCTGGGCAAGAACTATTAGAAGGGCCTTGACTTTGGCCAAGTTCTATTTTTTTTGTCACCCGATGAGGCGGTGATTGATGATGTCAAAGGAGGCACTCCCTTTGTGGAGACTAATATCAAAATTAATGGAGAACTTGGTGATGCAAGCAAAGGTTTGAAAGTCGATGCAGGGTCTGGGTTGATTTTGTAGTCTCTAAATGAAACTTTGCAGAAGCTTTTGCTAGTTGAGACAACATATACCAACGAGAATATTTGGCAGCAAGTTCTGGTTAGAGATGACGATAAGGTAGAGTGTGGAGGACCCAATCGATTTGTGTCAGAGGTTGTGGATGTTTCATTTATTTCTTACTATTATGGGCGTTGGAAATTTGATTGTGACAAAGTGTTTGCAACTTCAAGTATAACTATTCAGTGTGATGTTTGGTATCATTTTTAGATTTTTCTTTTGATACCATGAATAGTTTGGTGTCATACTATAGTGGGAGTTTTAATATGGTAGTAAGAATTTTATTATCATGAGATGGTTCCCTCCATGTGATTGGAGATGATTGTAATTATGTCATTGTTGGCTCTTGATTCTAGATTAGAGCGTTGGCATCATATAGGTTCTCTTGACAGGTTATGCTCTTTGGAGCATGAGGTTTTGATTTATAGAGATCAAGTTGTCAGGTTGTGTTCCCAGGTAATGCAGACGTGCAGTGGGAGTTTTGATGATTGGTCTTGTTAGTGCTCTTGGTATCGAGTACATTGGTGAATTGACCATGGAGGTGCTCTTGAAAACTAAGAGGCTTGGGTGAGGCTAGAGTTCTCTTGGATTTAGAGAACATTTGTTGAGGTAATTTTTCTTTGGAGGTTTCAACATGAAGATCGAGGAGCCTACACCTGTGGATGGACACGAGTTCATTATGGACCTATAGGAGATTGTTTTTGGAGAAGAGTCACTCTGACTTGGAGTATCTCAAAGGATCATTCTCACTCCCCACTCTTGGTCTACTCAGCAAATTTATGTCCTTGTGCTTTTGGGTTTAGGAGATGGTTGTGATGGTTCCTAGTTTTGGAATGTTTTTGAGTTTGATCTTCTTGTTTACAAGAGCTTTCATCCATGGTGGTTGGGTGTTGTAAATGCTCTTATTTGGGGAGGTAAAGGAGATCATACTTGGCACATCTGAGCACTTGGCGGTGTTGGTAGAAGGATGAGTTATGGTTTTCATGATTCCAAGAGTTTTTGAGGTCATCTATTGTAGTTGTACTTCATTATTTTTTAACTACAATATGTGGTCTTTTCTTGAGGACTTGGAAGATGTCTTTTTGTAGCAAGTTGGTTGCGGTTTACAGATCATCTCAAGTTATTGTCATGTCTTCTATGTGTTGATTGGTAGATTGAGTCAACTTTTGGTTGACGTTGCTCATACAATTTGGATTGGTCTATAATAATCGTCTAGGTTTTTGCACATCAATGGTTTTTGAAGTGTTTTGTTGGAAGATGTAATTATTTTCTACATGGTGAGTTGTATGGGCTGAATATGCTGGTTATAAATCTACTGATGTTGTATGGTTAGTTGGATGTGATTAGCAAGTGGCTATGGTTGTTATTTCAGCTATGAAGATTATCTATTGGCAATGGATTACCATGGTATTGGTAAAGGAAAGCAGAGTTTAAGTGGGAGGTTGTTCAGATGTGAAGTCACGACATCACTCAAACTTCAAGTGGGAGATTGTTGGATGTGAAGTCCGACTGTTCAGTTCATATTTCCTGACAAGAGACAATTGATCTCAATAAAAGACAAATTACAAGAGATAATTGATCTCAATAAAAGAGTGGAAGAATATGACATGGATCATCTACCTTATCTACACACTTTAATTTATAAAGTGTTTTGACTAAACACAACACTTTCTTTGGCATTGCCTCATGTTGATAAGACAATTCAAGTGATGCAGTACGTATATGATACCCAAGCACACTACAACAAGCCAACTGCTAATACATAAATAACTAGCTAACTGCTAATAATGAAAAGTGGACACTGACTTACAGGTAAAAACATAATTGAGTGTCACCTTTTAGGCTAACTCAACGCACTCAGCCCAATTAGACTCGGCCAAGTCCAACACGAACGAGTACACATAGGCACCATGTAGTGTCGAATGGGGCGTATGTGGCCCAGTCGACTGGGCTGAGTGGTACTTGGTCGAATCCAAGTGATATTATAAATATCGAAAAAGAGCCCCAAGCCCCTCATTTGCACATTGAGGGGCTAAGAGAGCGGGATTGGGGCTTCAGAGAAAACTCGATCGAGTTCCAGGTAGGGACCCCAATTTTTTTCAATGTTTTTTAATTTTTTCCCATATTTATATGTAAAAAATAAAAATAAAATTCACTTAACATTATAATATATTGTTTTAATTTAATATATTATTCCAAGCGAATTTAATTTTGGTTTAATAAAATTATTGATTTTAAAATCCAGGTGTGGTATTTTCTAAGTAGTTTAAATGGTGGCTTAAATGTGTGGAACCGCAACTTAGGATTTGACCTTGCCAGTCCAATCAACCCAACACCAGTACTAGAACTAGATACTCACAAGTGGAAATGTCTATGCAACACCCAAAATGTATCATTTATTGTAATTATACAAATTAATTAAAAATTAAAATCAACTAATTAAAAATTGAAAACAATGAATAAAACATTTGTTAAATAATTAATAATTACAATAAATAAATTATTGACCTTCACTAGGGTACTAGTTCTCAAGTATGAGGTCATCCATTTTCACTTAAATTTGAAGAGAAGCTCTAAATATTTTTTCAATTCTTACAATTTATGTAGGCTTACTCCCAGATCATGTATCAACTATAGAATCTAAACACTTCTCTTCAAGAAATATATTGAGCCTTCCCAGATCATTAAAAACTAGTTTTTCAAGCCTAAAGGATACAATAAAGTGACATAGAGTACTTCAATAATGTTTGCAGATTCTTCCCACCAAAGTCAAACTTATTGCACTCAAATTGTCTGTAATAATAAACTCCCACTTCAATAGCCTCTATGACACCTTTATACACATGGGTAATGACAAGGCACCTAGCCTTGATTGATTTCCTTTTCAATAATAATATAATTTAAACTTATATTTTCATTCAAGCCTTGAAGTCCTTCAAGTGGATAATGAATCCCTTCCAACTATTCTAGGCTAGGCTTTGTTGGTAAGTATGGAAACATCAATTTTATTCCTTTAATTTGCTAAGCCAAAACTCATCACTAGCTGGGAACTTATCAAGTTATTGATGTCTCACATAATATTATTCCCAATGAACTTTCTCTCTACAACTATAATATTTTTCTCCTCTACTTTTCTCCCTAATGAAACCAATTTCATCATGCCATTATATTATTAACAATATATTTCAAATTATTATTTGGGAGCGAGCATAATGGGCTAGAACATCTAGGTGGCACATTCTTTTTTCTAAATTTTGTCTTTTATATAAGGCTTATAATCATATTTAGTGGTATTTCATTTTGTCAATTTTTTTTTCTTATGGAGGGTGTTCAAGGAGTTAGTGAATTCTTTTGCATTTAACTCTTTTTCCTAATATTTTTTTATTGCATATTCATCATGTCATTATATTATTAATTTAATATCATTGCCAATTGTGAGGGGAGATAATGGGTTGGAACATCTCTAAGGTAGTGCATTATTTTTATAGAAGGCTTATAATCATATAATCATATTGAGTGATATTTCATTGTTTCCATTCTTTAGGTTATAGGGTTAAGTGAATTCTTTTTATGAGCCACACAACTTCTTTACCTAATGTTTTTAATTGCCTCTACATCAATGCCAAATCCTCTAAACCTTTTGGTTTTTTTCTCCACCATGTAAACTTGTCCTTGAGCGTATATCCTTTTTAGGCTTATCCTAGAGCATTTCCTTTCCTTCTTCGCATAAAAATACATATTAATGAAAAATTTTCTTTTGAATCCTCTCACACATTAACAAAGTACCAATAATATCTTTTATAAAGATGTTTCATGCTTGGAGACTTTTTTTCCTTTCAAGAATACAACTTGTGTCAAGGAATAATTCTTAAAGTAATATATTAAATTTATGGGAGATTTTTTCACTTTTGAAGTCATTTCTACAACCCTTTAGTAGTATTTCATCCATGGGTGGTAAAAGGATTTAAAATTTATCTCAAAACTATTGTCAAGAATAGGTAGATTTTGGATTTGTATTAAATTCATTTTTCTCATGCATTTCCTATTGATTTTCTTGCAAATTCACCTATTATGGGCTAGTGAAGCTCCTAACTTATTTTCTTGGGACTAAAGGAAATAAACATTGTGGAATTTTGTGGTTTTTAATTTATGAACTTTCCAGTTCAAAAGTGTTGCATGTTGAACAAGTTTTAAATGTTTAAATATTTTTAAAATTTATATGTAAATGCATGAATTAACATGTTTGAAGTTAAATGTTTTCATTTGAAGTATGTATGTTTCAAGTTATCTAATATTGATAAATTATGTTAAAATTTAATTTATTTTCAATTATTTTCAAATGTATGTGTGCATGTACATATTATATAATATTAGACAGTTTTTAATTTATTTAAAAATATGTTCTTTTTCAACACACACACACACACACACAGATATATATATATATATATATATATATATATATATATATATATATATATATATATATATATATATATATATATATATATTCTACTAAATGTATGTACATGTATGTGTCCACTTGCAGCGAGAAAGTTTTATCTAGATATATTACATTTGTACATCATGGCTTCTAGTGGTTTTGAGCCAAGCGTTCATAATAGCCAGGCTTCACGAGCATCCTTAGACCACCATGGTACCCCCCCGCAGAGTAGAGATAGTCATAGAATTGAGACTAGAGATAGTCATAGAATTGAGACTATCTCTAGGATGTACATCACTCTAACTATGTTACAATAGACGTTGCAGAATAGTACTATCCTCCCTAATATGGAGAAGTTGACATCCATTCAACTTCTAGAGAAGTTGACACTGAGCTTATGAGTATGATTCAGAAGGTTGAATCATAGAATCCATAATATGATACATCGATTGATGTTTTTTACTATAGCCTCTCTAGCACTGTCATAGGGACTGTGGGTTGGAGGACAGTTGATTTAGATGTTTTTGTTACTCAGGTTAAGAACATGTTTGGAACCCATTTCATAAATAAGAGTGTGGTTAGAGCATGGCATACAAATTCAAAAAATGTACAGATGACTTAGCAGCCCCTTTTATATATCTGAGATGGTTGGCGGCCCATCATATGTGGCCCCAAAAGGATGAGGTGCCCCTATATTTGTGCAAACAATTATTTGTAGAGTTCCATTTGGGTTACGATGTCAATTACACAAATTTACCTCTACATGTTGGGCAGGGTCAGGGGAGATATTAGGATAAGTATAAAATAGCCTGATTTACCACAACCCTCTAGTAAGAGGGCATTGGTGGGTCAAAACCTTTTGGTTCTTCCAAAAGGTTTGGAGACCTACACTGGAGCTGGATAGGCTGCAGTTGAGGATGCACAAGTAGATATGTTTTCTAGCATTACCACCATCATGACTCAGGTCGATGAGTTTTCATCTGATCGTGTGGGTAGGTACATACTCAGTTCTTGGATGAGCGTAGGTGTTGATCCTTCTAGTTCATTTTATGATCCTTACATCCGATTCGATCTTCCCACTCCATATGAGATAGCACGACTACTAGAGGATTGTCTACGGACATGAACTCCATTTTAGTGATTGATCTCCTAGCATCTTACTAGACACATTCTATGTTGCATGGGGTTCCTCCACGTGATATTCCTACATTCATTTGAGGATTACATGCTAGATCCTCCATAGGTAGCATTCGGGGATAGGGAGATGCAGAGGAAGGTACCTCCAGAAAACATGACATCTAGATACATCCTATAGCTCCATGACAGAGTGTGGATGATCTTACACCACCTCCACAACATACACAGGCTCCCCTATAATAGACACCTACATGACCTCACGATTTCACACAGGATTCTCATATTTGCTTATGGATGAGGCCATTGATCCTAATGCAACATCCTTACACTCTTCTGAGTCATTTGACATTAGACATGCATTACAACAGGTAAGAAACCATTTAATTTCAAGATTCAAGAACAATCAAGTAATTATATATATATATATATATATATATATATATATATATATATATATATATATATATATATATATATATATATATATATATATATATATATATTTGAACCTAGTACATGACACTATGATGGGTGTTGCCTATGGAGTTTTAGAGGAGCCTGTTGATCTGATTCATCAGGATACAGAGGTAAAATAATTTAAATAAAATAAAATATTTGTTGAGTTTAAATTTACATTTTTTAAAAAGCTCAAGACATTATATTAATTATTTTTAAATTGTTACTATTACTTACAGACTCAAGTCCAGCAAGACAAGGATCCACACATGCCCGGACACAGCACGTGATGTCATTCATTGATCTTTGTGATCTATATGCATACACATGTAATGTGTACATAGATTTAGATTTGCATGCGACATTAATTTTGATCTAGTACACATACATGTATTTATTTCTATAGACCTCTTGTATTTGTACACATGACATTGATATTAGATATGTATGTACATGTTTTACATTGATACATGTATTTTACATTGATATAGACATTTACACTGATACATGTGTTTTACGTTGATATGGACATTTACATTGATATATATTTTACGTTGATCTATAGACATTTACATTGATACATGTTTGATTTTCATAGATTACGTTTATAGATGTATAAATATGTATGGAAATTGATGTTTGTGATCTAGATATGTACATGTGACATTGATGTTTAAATTGATATTTGATGAGATCATGTAGTCTATACATTTGTTTAGATAGATATATAGATATTTGAACAAAAAAAAAATTCTATGCACATGTATCTACATATGTTTATCTAGATATATTTAAATATTTCAATTTAATTGAAATCTAATATAAACTAATAAAAAATATTTATATCAATTAATTAAAAACTAATTAATCAATCTAACTGAACAATCTAATCAATCTTTAAAATTAATCAAGCTAATATGCACCCTTAAGCCATATCTAGATCAATTAATTGAAACCTAATTACATTCAATATGTAGACATGTGTTTATCTCTAGATACATTTAAATCAAATTTCAATTTAATTAAAATATAATTGTTCAATCTAATATAAACTAATAAAAATTTATCTAGAGATCAATTAATTGAAACCTAATTAATCAATCTAACTAATGTTCAATCTAATCAATCTAAATTAATCAAGCTATTAATATGACCCCTTAATCCCTATTATAATGCACCCTTAAGCCATATCTAGATCAATTAATTGAAATCTAATTGCATTCAATATGTAGACATATGTTTATCTAGATTAATTAATTGAAACCTAATTACATTCAATTGTACAAGTTTGTAATTTGAACTTGAAAATAATTTTAAACCTAATCAATCTAACTCAACAATCTACTTGATCAATTTATATTTATATTTTTGATAAAAATGGACGGAGCCATTATATTTTATTTATATTTATAAACTGCTTCAGTGAGGCTCCAGGAGGAAAGGAGCTTTATTAATCAATCTTTAAACTACCTTAAAATCAATCTAAATCAATCTAATCTAATCAATTGAAAAAAGTATTGAAAAATCTAATCAAATAAAATTCAATTTACCTAATCAATCTAATCAATTTCTAATATAGACCAATTATTCAATCTAATCAATTTCTAATATCAATAGATTTAATTTAGAAAAATTACACAAGTGTAATTTGAACTTGAACAAAATATCTTGATCTAGAAACATAAATAATAAAGTCCAAACCAAACTATCAATCTAATATAATGTAGCTCGACCTTGAAAATAATTTAAAACCTAATCAATCTAATTTCAATGTAATCTTTAATCAATTTATTAATCAATATAAACAACCTTAATTGATCATTCAAATAAAATTCAATTTACCTAATCAATCTAATCAATTTCTAATATAGACCAATTATTCAATCTAATCAATTTCTAATATCAATAGATTTAATTTAGAAAAATTACACAAGTGTAATTTGAACTTGAGCAAAGTAGCTTGATCTAGAAACAGAAATAATAAAGTCCAAACCAAACTATCAATCTAATATAATGTAGCTCGACCTTGAAAACAATTCAAAACCTAATCAATCTAATTTCAATGTAATCTTTAATCAATTTATTAATCAATCTAACCAACCTTAATCGATCAATCAATTAAAATTCAATTTACCTAATCAATCTAATCAATTTCTAATATAGACCAATTACTCAATCTAATCAATCTAATCAATTTCTAATATCAATAGATTTAATTTAGAAAAATTACACAAGTGTAATTTGAACTTGAACAAAGTATCTTGATCTAGAAATACAAATAATAAAGTCCAACCAAACTATCAATCTAATATAATGTAGCTCGACCTTGAAAATAATTCAAAACCTAATCGATCTAATGGAGGGTTTTGATCATTTTTTCCAATTCCAGTTTTATGGAATCAAACACAGAAAATGCATCTTCTCACTCATCTTCCAGGTGAACCAAACAGTTCCAACCGTATTCCAAAAATCATTTTCCGGATTTAAAACTTCTTGAATTGACAAATTCCAATACTAGACAAATCCAACATTCTCTAATTCTAGCAACCAAACGGGGCCTAAAGGGATTTCTCTTTACTGGTTTTGGTGGTCTCAGTACTTGTAAGCTCCTCCCTTTTATTTCACCTTCTAACTTGATGTTCGAATTCAAGTCCTCTCCCAATTGACTTAATCAAAATATTACGATTAAAAAATAATTCAATACTAATATCATTTTTATACCATTACAATTAAAAATTATTAAATATAGCCATCAATTTATCAATTATTAAATCAATACATATTTAAAACAACACTAAATACAAGTATCAATTTATAAACTTGTATGTCACTAGCCATAAAAAAACACTAATACTATTATCGATTAACAATTTCTATATCAATATATATGGAAAAATAGATAAACATTAATATCAATTTCTATATCCAATGCCTATAAGATAGTCTTTTAGACTGCATCGATTTATATTCTTTTATAACAGTTCAAATGGACAAGCTATTACTAGTTTTATATACATTATAATAGATACATAATGAGAATGACCATTACCAAATATGCACTTAGGGCCTGTTTGGCGCATGGAATTAACTTATCCAGAATAGGCCTATTCTAGAATAAGGGCCTATTCTGGAATTAATTAATGCTCAAAACGAAAGCTAGATAAGCTATTCTGCGTTTGGATCCCATAATGTGGAATTGGAATAAAAGGTTATTTTTTATTTTTTTAATTAATTTGAACAATATGTATTTTTAACTTGTGTACACACATACACATACACATATACACATATACACATATACACACACACGTGTGTATATATACACTTATATGCACACATACACACATATATACACATATGTGTCTGTATACACACAAATGTGTATATACACACACATGTGTGTGTATATACACATTTGTGTGTATATCCAAACACATGTATGTATATATACACACATGTGTGTATATACACACATGTGTATATATACAGACATGTGTATATACACACATGTATATATACACACATGTGTATATATATACATACCCACATTATAAAAAAAAAATTAATAAAATAAAATAAATTTGAATCCATAAATAGCTTATTCTCGAATAAGAAATGAATTCCAGCTTTTTTTTAGAATTAACTTATGCAAGCATTGGCCCCAAAATGGGGATAAGTTTTCTAATTCGAGAATAAGGAAAATGCCCACAAACATAGAATAAATTTATTCTAGCATTAACTAATGCTTATTCCAGGTTAATTTCTAGCGCCAAACGGGCCCTTACTGTATACAAAAGTGGATTCCACATTTCATGCGAGGGGTGCGGACAATTTTGTCACATTCTATGAACGCTATGCTTGGTAAAAGATACTTAGAATTTTTATATATACAAATCCATCATACCAACGAAATCATTTCTTTCAATGGAAGAACAATGGGTGTTTTGGCTTTCTGCGCTGCTGAGCAGTGTGATGGCGTATTCCTTATTAGATTTGATGCGGAGAAGAATGAAGAAGAGCAAAGCAAATCTTCCCCCTGACCTCTATTAATAAAGTTGGACTATTCATTAAAAAAATTAAGAAACAATATGAATTGATCAATATTCAATAGCTATTTCAATTCATATGTTTCATTTTCAAAACATAGATTTATGTTATTGACGAGTTGTTAGTCTGTGATTATTTAGGAAATTTTGACTGCTGGCAGCGACACTATTACAACAACAATAGAATGGGCTATGGTAGAACTTATTGCCAATCCACATGTAATGAAACAAGCACAAAAAGAATTAGAAGAGATAATTGGTCTTGATCGAAGAGTGGAAGAATCTGGCATAGATCATCTACCCTATCTCCATGTTGTAGTGAAAGAAGTTTTTCGACTCCACCCAACACTTCCTTTGGTAGTGCCTCATAGAGCAAATAACTCATGTGAGGTGGCAGGGCATATGGTACCCAAGAACACTATGGTGATTGTGAATATATGGGCAGTTGGAAGAGATCCTAAAATTTGGAAGGAGCCTTCAAAATTTATCCCAGAGAGGTTTTTCAATAGTGAGAATAGTAAGATGACATACAAGGGACAAGATTTTGAGTTGATACCATTTGGAGTTGGAAGGAGAATATGCTTAGGACTTCCTTTGGCTCATCAAATGGTTCATTTTACTATTGCTTCCTTAATCCATTCATTTAATTGGACCCTTCCAATAGGGATGAATCATGAGGAAATAGACATGTGTGACACCTTTGGAATAGTACTAAAGAAGATTGTATAATTGCTCGCAATTCCCACACCAAGATTACCAAATCATCTATATTAAAAAAATATGCTAGAGGTTCTATAAATATTTCTTAATAACTTATTTACCAAGTTTGGTTTAAGTTTATGAATTTTGTTTTATAATGAACCATGAAATAAAAATATTATGAAAATGTGTAATACTCCATTGTCTATGTGTTGTGTACATATGACTTTCTTTTGGTACTGATGTCATACTTATTCATGATGCTTTGTATTGTTATCAATGATGTTTTATATTGACATCATGATGTATGACTATGTATTATGAAATGTATATATAGTCACAATTACCATTTGATGCTAAGAAAATTTCTTAATTTCTTGAATAGTGGTTTGTCTTAATAGTGACCCACAAATTTGTGATAGAAATACATATTCATCAAAAATATATATATTTTTTAATTGGAATATAGTATGTGTTGCATTTCATAAGGATAGAAAGCTAAGTTATGAGTTTGATATGATAGTATTATGCCTAAATAATCACGACCTGTCTAGACTAGGATTCTCTCAATCCCTAGGTCATAATTAAATAAAATTAAATGTAATCATATTTATATAACTAAACTGTATGATTTTTTATTTAATTAAATAGGAAGGAGGTAGATAACATACAATAACTGATGATAATAGAAGAGAATACAGTGGAACTCATTTCTAATCCTCGTGTAATGAAACAAGAACAACACAAATTACAAGAGACAATTGGTCTCGATAGAAGAGTGGAAGAATATTACATGGATCATCTACCTTATCTACACACTTTAATTTATAAAGTGTTTTGACTAAACACAACACTTTCTTTGGCATTACCTCATAGATAAGACAATTCAAGTGATGTGGTATGTATATGATACCCAAGCACACTACAACAAGCCAACTGTTAATACTCTAATAACTAGCTAACTTCTAATAATTAAAAGTGGACACCGGCTTACAATACTTTCAAATTAGTAGTGAGAGGTACAAAACTTTAACAAAATCTAGATTATAGGCCAGTTGGTAGGAGTTCCCAATGCAATGGTTATTACAAGAAAAATGGAGAGAGGAAAGAGAGATAAAATAGAAGCACCTATCTCCATCCTTCCTTTCTTCCTCGGGACTTCCCAGGTGGAATTATTTAAGATTGTGAAACGAGCTTTATCAACTATTTGTGATGGGACACCTTCCATTTTTCTTTCTCTTTTTGATGGGGTGTACAATGATATAGAAGGTATTTATAATGGGATGAAGGTGAGGTTTGGATTGGAAGATGAAAATTTATTGCATGGCTTGTATCACTACTTCACCAAGGGTAGTAGTGGATCCCTGACATATATAGGAGAACTAGAAAATATTCATTTTATTAATTATGGATTATAATAGAACACTAACAAAGATCTAATTTCAATCTTTTGAAATCATATAATAATCATCAATTGTGAGATTAGATATTAAAATATCAATACCTAGGTCTAAAAGTTTACTAAACTTGTATTTATAATGGATACACATGCTACATGCAACCATGATAGAAATAAAGAAAATTGAATTGAAATGTATATGAAAAATGAAAGATTGTTGAACATCAATCAATACCTATTCCATATATATATATATATATATATATATATATATATATATATATATATATATATATATCTTATACTAAGTTTTAGAGCCCCATCAATGAAAAAGCTTTAGATGATCATAACAATTGAAAATCACAAAAAAAAAAAAATTAATAAAAATACATAATATTGAAATTATAACCTTTTCCATTGTATTGCAATTATAAAAATTGTTAAATATTACCATCTTTTGAAAGATGAGATGATTTACTTTGGCTAGGGCTCTACAATTTTTCCCACATTGATTGAGGTGGCCTCAAATGTGCGAACAGTCTTTCAACCAGATGCAAAGAGGCCAACCTTAGTTTTGTGCAGCCAAGCTAGGCTTGGGATTTATTGTTGATGGGAGATGGACCTAATAGAGATATTATCTATGGTATGGATCGATCCACCAGTGGAGAGGCACAGAAAAAGTCATTCAAAGTGATAGTCATTTGAGAGTCTTGTATCCCTATTAAGGAAAGGTTCAAACTCGACACTCAACAAGAAGTTGTGTCCTAGGATAGAGATGGAAGAGGGAGAGTTAAGGGCTCCCCTGCCACTTCTCTGGTTGTCAAACGTAATATTCAAATATCCACGGTAATTGATAGTGTGTGCAAATTTATTGTCTAATCTTAGAATTGAAATACTAAACACTATTAGCTATCAAATCTATCTAAAATGCATTCCAATGAAGATTACAAAGTAAGAAATGAATTAAAAAAAAATATTTTACCTTCACTTATCCATGTAGCTTGTCTCCATTGTTCTCCTAGCCTTGAATTCCTAGATTTGGTAAGCTCTCAGAATTGCAAATGTGCTCCTTTTTCCCATGATGTTTCCAAAGTTTCGAGATAGTGGAATTTATGCAATACTAGCCTAAATCTAGAATGTTTTATGCTATGATAACAAATGCAAATTTGATGGATATGGATGATATGCAAATTCTCAAAATGATGCTAAAATGGTTTGGATTATTGATTTCTTAATTTCTTGAATGCTTGAATACTTGAATGATTGAAATCACTGTTGCTATTAGGCTCTTAAAGGAAGAGGAAGGCTCCTTTTATAGATTTTTGGAGGACTCAATCCTAGGTGGCAAGATCTAAGGATGGAAATTGAAAGGTGGAAGATCCTAGGGTTGAAAATGACTTGGTTGAAGGGGTTGAGAGAAATAAGAATTTAGTTGGAATGTGAGAGGAAGAATAGGAGAGATGTTCCTCCTACATTTACAAAAGGGAGTGTAAGGTGGAAGAGAAAGACACGTGTCAAGTGTCTCACAAAGACTCTTGAGAAGAAGGTGGGAATACATTTTTTCATGAGGAATCTTGGCACAAGTGTCCCATGAGTCACCTTTGACTCCTTGAGGTGGCTAGAGAATCTCCTAAGGAATAGGGAATGTGATGTTGACCAAGTTGGAAGAGGACATGTGGTCATGAGACCAAGTCTCATGAGGCCACATAGCCCTTAAGAATAGGACATGTGGGTAAGGATAATTGTGACTTATTAATAATTAATATAAATTAATTACTTTAGCCAAGATGATGTGTCAAGTGACTAGGTCTATGAGATGGACTAAAAGACTTAGTCATATAGTGATTATGTAATTGTATAATTCACTAAATCGCTTTAATAAGACTAATTAGAAGACGTAGGATAAGAAGAATAGTATAAGTGAATATACTAAATAAATTAAATAATTCATTTAGTAATAGAAGAAATAATCATTAATTAAATAATAAATATTTAATTAATTTATCAAGCCAATTTTAAGTGTATACATTTTGCCCCTCTTTGAAATAATGTGTTGGTCCCATTGTTTCAAAGAAAAATTAAGCACATTGTCCCTGCCCCAGTCAAAAGTGACACTAGCATGCCCCCTCGGGAGATTGATCGACAAATTTATGGATCTCATTTTATTATTATTATTATTATTATTATTTTGTTTAAGTCAACGATCAATCTCATGAAAAAGATTCAAAAGAAAATAACGAAGAAATGGGTTGGCAGAAGAATTCCATTTGGTAGGGTCCACACACCAAGTAAATAGGGTCTACATGCTATATATAGGGGTGTAAGGGGTTGATAGGTGATCATTTGCACACTTGTCATTGAGAGAGCATAGCTGTGGAGAGAGGAGAGCATAGCTTAACAAGATGTCATTCTCACTTCCTGAGCACCGATTTGAGCGCATCTGGCGGTTCCAGAGACCAGTCAATTATGGAGAGCTGGTAATTTGGGATCCATGTTCCTTCTCCTCTTGGATCGCGTCTCGATAGGCATGGAATGTAGATCTAAGGATGAAAATGCAGCTGAGGGATGGATGCAAGATGTTTCTAAGAACTCTAAAGATGATGGATGCAAGTCTAAAGAAACTCTAAGGAGTCAACGTTTGAAGGATGATAGGATGGTGAAGGATTGTGGGATGCTCTGATTTGGATCAAGGATGATGGAATATTGGTGGAGGATGGTGGAAGATTAATAAGTTTCAGTCAATGAGCTATTTCTTCTTGATGTAGGATCAAATAGGATTGTCAACCTAAGATAGACTAATGATCTTCAGAAGACTGGATTCTTATCAATGCACGTCAATCTCTTGCTTGAAATGATGAGGCTAACAAGGACAAGTAAGGATTCCTTGGACAATGCTTAGTCGCAGGGTGGAGATTTCTAATTTGGGATAAAGATTTGAAGCAACTCAAAGGATATGACACTAAGTGATAGGATTTGGATCACTGGATTAGGTTCAAGGATGGTGGTTTCTGACTTGGATGATGGATGCTAGATTTGGAACAAGGATTATGATTATGGATTGTTGATGGAAGGATGATGAAGGATGACTGAATGATGCTATTTCTAAGAGGATGACCTAGATGTGGCTGAAAAGGATAACCAATGATGCAACTAGGAAGATGATAAAGAATGCAAGGATGCAGCTAAGAATGATTTAGGATGCAACTAGGGGTGGATGATGATGCAACGATGCAACTAGGGATGATCTAGGATGAAAGGATGTTGAGATAGGATTGTGGGATTATGAAGGAATAATGGATATATGATGGGCCAAATTATTCTTCTCTCTCTAGATTGACATAGCGACGATTCACCTAGAACTAGGATGCAAATTGTTTTACTCTTGTGTTATAGCCCATGTTATCCAGTTTCTATTGATACTTTTCTTCTGCTTGGATTGCCTTTAGGATGGGTTGGTGATCTTTCAGGTCTCTTTGTGCAATCTTCTTCTCCTGATAAACTCGAGAATTGGGAATCTTAGCTTTCTTGTGTTTGATCAAATCGGACATAGCTTGGAAAGTTTTTGGCAATTGGGTCAAATCAAGGCTTTTGGGTATCTGATTTTGAAGGATCTTTTCAGCGAGGATGTTTGAAAGATTTGGGTCAAGTTTTGGCTCAACTTTGATGTCTCCAATGGCAAAGGACAAACTCAACAAAGATACTCTAAAATAAATCCCGACAAAGGACAAAGAAACTTTGTGGGATACAAGAAAATGATTAACCACTGATTCTGATAGTGCTTCTGAAAAGAGTGTATATTTTGATAGATGTTTTCACTGAGTTTGTAACTTCAAAAACACTTCAAACAGAACTACCTAAGGGAAGGCTAGTATCAAAATCCTTGCCCACAGCTTGATATCCCTAAAAGGGATACATATGGTGAGTGTCTTAAGGTGATCCAGGAAACCACTTGGATCGATCCTTACAAAAAGATTCTGATACTTTCAGGAGTAGATCGGGAAGCTCCTAATTTAACAAGTGTATAGTTTGATCTATGGTGTCCTCCCAATCAGTTTGTATGCATGTGACTCACTTAAGAGCCTAGTTGACCATGCTGAAATAGTAGGGATATTCACCTACCTCGGGCTACCATCAACACGCATCACCTAAGCTTGAGGGGATGAAGCGAGAGTTTGTTCAACACTTTATTTATATACCGGTCGGGGAAGTACTGGTTTGAATTCGTTCTCCAAAGAGGAAGCACTTTTCTTTTTGGACAGGCTTCTCTAAAAGAAAAATAAGTGAACTCATCCAAGTTCAACCTCTTTCACATTACTTAGCTAACAAGGATTTGCAAAATTGGAAACTTTTAACAAGTACACCAAGAAGATTTCTTTCCCAAATTGATTTAGTGAGTTTGAAATAAAAGCTTTTGAAAACACACGTTTTTATGAATTTTATTTGTTCATTCCTTGAAGACACAAAAGCTTTGAAAGAGATTGCAATTTCTTTTATTTTGTCATTCAAGATTGTGTTTTGTTGGATTCTGATTTGAACTTTGAAATGAAATAGAGTGCTTTGTTTTCACTTTTAAGACATTTCAAGATTTTTTGTTTTCTTTAGGATTGAAAGGAAATGACTCTTTGGACTTTGGTTTATTCCTTTAGATTCACTCAAGATTTGGTGTTCTAGAATTCAGTTTTAGACCCAAAAAAGAGGTTCCTAGATTGAATCATGCATGAAATTCTTTAAAACATTTAAGATTTTGCTAAAAATACATTTTTTTTTACCAAGAACAAAGCATTAGGACTGATTTAGGAATGTTTAGGAACCATTAGGATCATTTAGGAACTAAATAGGAAAGAAATGTAGATTTGCTCCTAGATTGCATGAAACTTGAAAGTACTTTGAGATTTTGCAAATGAAGTTCACTTTATCTTAGATTGATGCATTGAGTTTTGTTTAGGAAAATTTAGTATGAATTAGAGTTGGTTAGGAACCAATTATATTTGACATGCATATTTCTAGCTCTTTTTATGCACCCAAAATTTGAGGTGTTCCTAGTTTGCAAGAAAACCCTAAAAACACTTAGTTTTGAAAGCATGAAGTTCTTCTTAACCAAATAAAAGAAATTAGGGATGAGTTTGATTGTTTTAGGAATTATTAGGAGTGATTAGTGTTGTCTAGGATTTATTAGAAAATAACTAGGAAAGATTTGCAGTTTTTAGACTTAAGGCATTCAAGAGTGATTTGATGTTCTTTTTAAGCCCCAAAAATGAAGTGTTTTGATTCCTAAGCATGCCAAATGATTGATTAACCTCAAGGAATTGGATTTTTAGTGATTTATTTGTGTCCAAAGTGTACCTACAAAAAATGGGGTTAAAAATTGGAAAAATGCAGTCAAGAGGCACCAAGAAGCCCCTAAAAACCCTAAAACCAACATAAACCCTGATTATGGCCTTACACATGCCCCCTGTTTCCCATACGAGTAAACAAGGTAGGGTATTTTAGGGATTTTACTCATACGAATCAAGATGATGCCCTGTATGAGTCAGTATGACTCCTGGTACGAGTAAACATGGCCAATAGGCTTAAAATAGGCCTAAATTGAATAGAAAGACCCCATACGTGTATTGGGTGGTCCTAGTACAAGCCAAGAAGTTTTCTTGTATGATAAACTAATCTAGTGTGTTTACTTGTACAATAATCCACACAATACAGGACAATCATTGTTAGAAAGTAAGTTTTTTGCTTAGAAAACCCAAAAAAATGCAGTTGTGAAGGCGTGTGGGGTCCCACAGGGCGTGCCAAAATGTGTTCAGAGAAAATATAACCTATTAATAACAGGTGTATACATTCAAATATTATTCAAATAGTCTATTCCTAATATATAGTAAAATCTATTTGCAAAGACATTCGAATAGAGCTTCAACGGGAGCACCCTGTCACCGTTCGATTTGCTCTCGATTTAGGGATGTGGGTGTGCTCTCAAAACACTTGGAGAATTTCCCTAATGAAAATTAAGAAGGATTAGGATGGATTAGGGACCATGAGAACCCCATAATGGAACAATATCTGATATAGAACACCTGATTTGCCCCTAGAGCCTCAAGGATCCTAATAGAGCTAGAATGTAGATTTAAGCTAAAGATGATTAAAATAGATTAAATTTGGACCAAATGATGTGTGAGATGATGAAATTTAATGAAAAAAATGAAAGAAGCTAAGATTAATCCTTGTTATCTAAGCTAGGATGTGGGTTAGAAAGCATGAAAATGAGTTAATCTAATAATTTATGCAAAAAGCTTATGATCTAGAAGTAAACTAGCATTATAACACTACTTAGTATGAAGAATGTGAATTGGTGTTTTTCTCTTGGAAGTGAGGGTATTTATAGGATTTGAGGAAGGGCTTGGGTTAGGAAGTGGAGTTAGGGTCAGAGTCAGGTTTTGGGGTAGAGTTTGAGGTATGGTTAGGGGCAGGGTTAGATGGATGAGGGTTAAAGGTTGCTCACACATGTGTGAGAAACACTAGGGAAGTGTTCCTATGGGACTAAGATGGAAGAAGGGTCATGGGCTTCATTTATGAGGTTGTAAGAGCCTTAATGAGGGTCTAAGGAGTCATTAATGAGTTTGTAAGGCTCATTAATGAGGGGGTTTGACCAAAAGTCAAAGATTGAGGGTTTAGACTAAAAAGGGTAGGAATCACCTTCTAAGAAGGTTTACGAAAGGTTTAGGAAAGTTTAGAAGGGTTTAGGAATCTCTAGAAGATTCTAGGGTTTTGAGGGATTTAAATAAATATTTCATTTATTTAAAGGATTTTAGTCAATTTATTAAATAGTTAATAAATTTTGGGGGGAATGATGTTTGAATTGGATTTAAACATTTCTAGAAGGGATTTCTTAATTAAATGTTTTTAATTAAGATAAGAGGAATTTATGGCATAATAATTAATTAATTAAATAATTAACAAATGATGATGTCATCAGGGGTTTTTACAAAATAAAATATTTTTATTTTGGCAAATGCATTTTAGGTGTCTACACATAGGACCTTTGTTTGTAGATCCCAAAGGTCTACCTCACCTTTTAGGCTTGGCATCTCCATCAATGAAATCACCTTCCTCTTCACCAGAGTCAACCTCAAGTTGAGAGTCATCACCATAGTCCAAATCCTTGGAGTGGCCTGTGTTGTTGGGGGTTTCCTCAATTCTAATCCAAGGATATTGTGAGTCTTGAGAAAATGAGAAACCCAAGTTCCTATCAACTCCACTAGGGTCTGCAGCAATGACCTCGATAACACAGTTATCAGCAAGCTCTTTAAACACTTTGGGGGGTAAGCTCTTGGTGGAGTGAGAAATGGTCTCAACACAAGGGGGGCTCCAGTAAGAGATCGAGCCAGACTAGAATTTGGTGACACATATCTAAGAGGAGTCCTCACAAAGCCACCTCCCACCCGAAGATCATGACTGGCCCGATCTGAGCCGTCAAAGATTTTAATGATGGACTTCACTAGAGAATTATCAGGTTGCAGAGTCAGGGAGTTAGCCATATCAATATCAACCAAAGGAGAAACAAAATTTTCATGATTAGGGTTGGGGAAAACATTTTGGTTTGCGCCCCTAATTTTTTCAATGTCAAGTTATTGAGTGTTTTTCCTTCTACGTTTATTGGATTTGTGGGAGACAAGTTGGAATCCATCATGTTGATTGCTCTCCAATTGTTCAAGAGCATCAACATTTGGAGATTTGGGGGGAGGTTCAATAGAAAATTGTTCAACATTAGGGCAAGTAACAGAGGCGGTGGCCTCTTTGTTTAAATTCTTCACAAAGTTTGTATTAATTTGGACAAATGATCCCTCAAGGGTAGTGGATTTCTTAGGGGGTTCGAGGTAGCCCTTTTCCATTTGAGAATTGGGTATTCCTTATAGACATGGCCCTCTTTTTTGCAAAGGAAGTATGCGTTTAGGCCGTCGAGGATTTCAATAAGGCAGGAGGATGAATCCCCCAAAATATTAAGGTTAAAGGAGCTCAGAATGTCAATCCTACGTTTAATCGAGATGAGAATCCTAGCATCCAGATGAGGGAGAAGTCTGGAAGAATCATCCATCCAGATGACTTTACCAATTGGTTCCACAATTTGGGGAATGAAGCACCACATAAAGGGCAGAATGTTTTTGAGAAAAATTCACCTAGGGCACGATAATGCTAGAATTTCTTCATGAATGGCTTCCAGAGTCCAACCTAGGGCACAAAAGGAAATTTTCCCCAAAGACCAATATTGTCTTTTAAGAACAACATCTTGAGTTTCATGGTTGCTAAAAAATATAAAAAATAAACCCTTCTGTATTTGTTGACAAAAGGAGATACGAAACCCTAGCTTTAAATGCCAGAAATTATAAAACCAATCATCCATGAATTTTTTAGCAGGACATTTATCAATTTCAACAGAAGCAAAGAAGATAGCAGTATCTTTAAGCCTATTTTTTTCCAAAGCAATTTCATTAATCATGGAGTCATTAGGTGAAATAGAGATAGAGCAAAGACCAACGCCAGAGTCCATACCGTCTGGATTGGAAGCTACATCTCCGCAGTAAGAAATAAACCTAGTGTCAACCGACACCACCGGAGTAGCCCTAGAAACAACCTCGCTCAAGGATTTTTTGGTTTGAGAGGGCAAGGGAGGGGAAACATTAGGCAAGCCAGGTGCAATGAATGCCCCATCCAACTCTGGCTCCATAAAATCCACAAGACAGTCATACGACCGAGCAACAAATGATAAAATAAAAAATAAGAGCAAGCAAAAAATTAAAGGAACAAAGGTGAGAAATCCAAACCGACGTGGAGGAGAGCGACCTCCCCCATCGCCACCTTAGACAAAGATAGCATGTTTGACGCAAACGTTCGCCCACATCAACATCGAAATCCTTGATGATTGTTTTTTGTTTATCTTTTTTTTAATATATTAATTATAATATATTTGTTATTTAAAAAATTACATATTAATAATTAAAATATAATTCTTCTTTTTATTATTTATTAATTATTATAATCCATGTGCATTGGACAATCAAAATTAATAGGAAATATATTTCTTCACGATTTTAGACTCATTTGATTCAATTTGTAATTGAATTCCGAAAAAAAAAAAAAGCATTTTTATAAGAAATACTAGTGCTTTTTAAGTTGCCAAGTTTTCACCAAGTTTTTGCGAAGTCAAAAAAAATTGGGCTTGTGGAGTACTCTCCGAGTCCGAGTATGCAATCTATGGATGGAACCATCTTTACTATCATATTGAAAACTCTGTTTGGATGTCATCCAAGAGCTAAGATCTCTGTTTTACTGAAAATAGAATAACAAAATTGTCTTTTAAAATTTCCTCTAATGAATGTCTAACAAACCTAGGAAAATATGTGCATTCATAATTACATAATATAGAATGATGACGACGAGCCTTGGGTAATCTTCAAGCTGTAAATTTTAAGTGGGTTGTGTTTATAATTGACAGGAAAAAAAGGTTGCAGACAGATGAAATTTTGAGGACTCCAACCTCATTGGTACCTATAATAAGGGCAAACCCGTGATGTGGAATTTCATTAAGTGCTTTCCAATGGCGGAAGATCAAGCAATAAATACTGGAAATTCCAATCTGTATATTTTTTACTCTTCCTCCCATCCAAAAAAATTTAATTGTGGGACTCCCATTTAATTAAATATTTTATTTGTATATCAGCATTCATGAGAAAGATATTGTGATTCCTATGGAAATCATTACTCAGAATGAGCACAATGTCTGTCATCGTTGCATCTGTTAAATGCCCTAACATAATTTGCAGCTATTTGTGTTGAATCATCATACCTCTTTGCCTTCAATTGTGGAAGATAGATTTGGTGTGAGGGTTTTTATTGGTGTGCGAAAGGAATTGATGAAAACTAGGGGCTTCTTTATCTCTATGGCCATTATTATGTCTCTCTATAGGTACCATAGTTTTATCTAAACTTCCTAATTTCTAGAGATAATCAAATGTCAGCCAGAACCATGACTTCAAGTTTCTAGGAATCGAATGAAATATTCGATTGCGTTATTGCTTAGGTACTTGTTTGAAGTTTTGTAATTGTATTAGGGGAGAGTGGGGCTGATTTAACGGTAATTTATATGTGATTTCATGGGACTTTTATTTGTTACATGGATGATCATGTAACATTTAACATTTACATGGATTTATTTGGATCTATGTTGATGACAATTTTATTTAAATTTTTTATAATGCACCATGTGTTGAAAATATATTGTATTGTAATAATCTCTTTTATAGTTTCATCTACTAAAGAAATAAATATTGTAATAGATAATTTCAAATATAAGTAATCTTCAATCTTATGTGTTGTTTTATTGGTTCAAATAAAACAAATTAACTTTTTATATTTTAAGCTTAAATTTTTTTAAAATTAAAATATTTTTAATTTAAAATTATTATGTATAATAATTAATTTATAAGACTAATTTTATAAAATCTTAATAATTTAGATAAATCATTCTAAATGATATTAAAAAATAAGTATTATAGTTTATTAATCATATAGTATAATTATATTTATTACTTAATATAATATTTCATTACATAGAAACTATATCACTCAGAATTTTTTTAATTAAACTTATTCCTTCATGCATATTTTTAATAGTTATTTTAGTTAGTTGACTTTTCTTTAATTTTTTAAACAAATGAATGGTTTAAAAAATAAAAATAAATTAAAGATATATATTATTGTATTTAAAAATTTATAACCATTTTTTAAAATATATAATATTATAAGAAATGTAAGAAATATTTTGAAATCCCTAATATATATGATAAGTAGATTCCATGTTTCTTGAAATCGATGAAAAAAAAATTGTGGCATTTCATGAACACTGTACTTCATATCTTTCAGTAACATCAAAAGATACTAAGACCTTTTTATATATTTTTATCCTCGTGAAGATTAAAATTTTATATATACAAATCCATCTTAGGAAACAAAATCACTGCTTTCCATTAAGATTTCAATTGCTTTTGCTCAGTATGGAAATTACTGGAGAAAATTGAGGCGGATTGCCACCACAGAGCTCTTCACTCCCACCAGACTCCAAGCCCTGCAACATCTCAGAAGAGATCAAGTCTCCGACACGATTCGAATGGTTTTCGAGCAGAGGGGAAAGAATTTGAACATTGAACATCTGGTGTTCTACGAGGGTCTCAGTCTCATGAGCAACGTTATCTTCAGCAAAAACTTGTTCGATCCCAACAATCCAGACTCTGCAGAATTGCGGAACACTTTTGCTAAGGTGGTGAAGTTGGCCGGAAAACCCAACCTGGCCGACTTTTATCCGTTTCTGAGGTCCCTCGACCCTCAGGGCGTGACCCGTGAGGCGGCCGTCCAAAATAAGCGACTGCTTAACTGCTTGGATGGATTTGTACAAGATCGGCTTGCAGCGAGGAGGAAAGGCGTTGATCTTCCCAAGGAAAAGGACTTTCTCGATATTTTGATCGATTCGATTGCCCATGATTTCACCCTGGAGAATATCAGTCCTTTGATTATGGTAAGTGTCCTCACTAATTGAAGAGATTTGAGACTTTTGATTACCTAGTTGTTTAACACCTCCTTCAATTCTTTTGTTTCATTTGAAAAAAGAAATTGTATTATGTGAGAGTGTGATTTATTTATGATCATGCAGGAACTTGTGTTTGTGGGAAGTGATACTACAACAACAATAGTAGAATGGGCTATGGTGGAACTCATTGCCAATCCTCGGGTAATGAAGCAAGTACAAAAGGAATTAGAAGATTTAATTGGTCTCAATCGAAAAGTGGAGGAATCTGATATAGATCATTTACCTTATCTCCATGCTATAGTGAAAGAAGTTTTCCGACTACACCCACCACTTCCATTAGCACTGCCTCATAGAGCTGATAACTCATGCGAGGCGGCGGGATATAGGATACCCAAACACACCATGGTGATTGTGAATGTGTGGGCGATTGGAAGAGATCCTAAAATTTGGAAGGAACCTTCGAAATTTATGCCGGAGAGGTTTTTTAATAATGAGAATAGTAAGATGACATATAAGGGACAAGATTTTGAGTTTATACCATTTGGAGCTGGAAGAAGAATATGCTTAGGACTTCCTTTGGCTCATCAAATGGTTCATTTTACTATTGCTTCCTTAATCCATTCCTTCAATTGGACACTTCCAATTGGGATGGAATATGAGAAAATAGATATGAGTGATGCCTTTGGGATAGTATTAAAGAAGGCTACAGAATTGCATGCAATCCCCACACCAAGGTTACCAAATCATCTGTATTGAAAAAATATGTTAGAGTTTTTGTAAATATTATTTGTTGACTTGTTAACCAAGTTTGGTGTAAGTTTATGAATTTAGTGTTATAATGAATTATGAAATAAATTTATTATAAAAATGTGTAATGCCCCATGTCTATGTGTCTTGCATGTAACTTTCTTTTGGTACCGATTTTGGTACTGATATCATACTTATTGATGATGTTTTATATATTGTCATCAAAATATTTTATCAATGATATTTTATATTGACATCATGATGTTTGACTATGGATTGTGAAATGTATATATAGCCAGAACTACCATTTGATGCTAGAAAGATTTTTTGATTTTTTTGAATATTGGGTTGTTTTAACAAATGGCCCACAACCTTGCAATACACAAGTTTGTGGAAACAAATTTTGCGTAATACATTGTATGATTATGGATCCAATTTTTTTTCTTTTTCAATTAAATGTTTAAAGATAATAATACAATGGAGAATTTAATTTGGAAATAATGTCTAATGGCATGTCTTATTAAATAAATTTTGAGAGTTCAATATGAAAGATGTTCCAATGGTCACTGTATTGATTGTATGATATGTTGTCTTGTTATTAGATAGCAAAAGACTGTACTACTATGTTAACAATTATTTATCTACTCTCACAATCTTGTACTCTACCATATTACACATAATGATATAGTACCAATTTTTCTTAAAGGTGAGCTCTATATTGAAAATCCTAGTATAATTCTTTCTATAAACCCAGACTTATACATATTTGTTTCTTGAGTTCAATATAATATATTAAGCACTAGTTTGGAAAGCATTTTTATTAGTATATTTAGATGGTGATAATTTTTAGTATTTTTAGATTTTGGTTCTTTGTTAAATGAGGTACTAAGTTAAGTGGGTTTGATCTTGGAGGAAATCAAATGGTTAAGCACATTTGAGTTGGAGTAGTACTTAGATGGGTAACCTCCCAAGAAATCCAATATTTGACTTCTCTCGACCTTGACATTACCTAAATGTAATAACTAAGCTCATATAAGGTGATGATTAATCCC
Organism: Chamaecyparis obtusa; assembly: GCA_027943335.1. Classification (NCBI taxonomy): domain Eukaryota; kingdom Viridiplantae; phylum Streptophyta; class Pinopsida; order Cupressales; family Cupressaceae; genus Chamaecyparis; species Chamaecyparis obtusa. The sequence continues at coordinate 519,055 of BSBK01006175.1, read as the reverse complement.
TGATGTAGTGGAGGGTTAGAACCATTTTCAATACACTTTTCCAAAGAAGAAAGTAAATAATATGGCACAATAATTAACTTACCATGACAAGGATTTTTTACAATAGGAAATGGTAGTGATGGACAATTTTGAACCTAGATATATTAAAGTAATATGTTAGAAATAAGGATCAAAGAAATAGAAGTCAAGGAATTTTATGATGAACTTAAATGGTTATGTAAATACAAATGTAATTTTATGTTAAGTGATGTTATGACTTCTCATGCCTATGTGTCTTGCATGATAATTTGCAACCTACATATTGTATATCAATCTTTTATGTTCTTGGTAATTCGAGTTCTTGTATATCAATCTTTCATTTTCTTGCTAATTTGAGTCCTTGAATCACAATGCTTTTGTATTGCATTTGGGTTTCTACATATGTCATGTCCCCATTTTGAAATAAGAATAAATAATAATAAAATAATAAGAAGATATTAAATATCTTTAAAAAAATCTATAAAAAAGAATTTATTAAATAATAAAATAATTCAATCAATAATATTAAAATATAAAGAAATAGATCAAATATAATAATTTATTAATATAATAATATATATTACTTACTTATATATTTACCAAAAAAATTAGAGGTTTTGTAAATATTACTTGTTGACTTGTTTACCAAGTTTGGTGGAAGTTTATGAATTTAATGTTATAATGAATTATGAAATTAAAATATTATAAAAATGTGTAATACCCCATGTTTATGTCTCTTGCATGTGACTTTCTTTTGATACTAATTTTGGTACTAATATCATACTTATTGATGTTTTATATTGTCATCAAAATATTTTATCAATGATATTTTATATTGACATTATGATGTTTGACTATGGATTGTGAAATGTATATATAGCCACAACTACCATTTGATGCTAGAAAATTTTTTTGATTTCTTGAATAGTGAGTTGTTTTAACAAATGGCCCACAACTTTGCAATACACAAGTTTGTGGAAACAAATTTTATGTTATACATTGTATGATTATGGATCCAGTTTTTGTTTAGTTATTTTCTTTTTCTATTAAATGTTTAAAGATAATAATACAATAGTGAATTTAATTTGGAAATAATGTCTAATGGTGTGTCTTATTAAATAAATTTTGAGAGAAGTATGACAGATGTTCCAATGGTCATTGTATTGATTGTATAATATGTTGCCTCTTATTAGATAGAAAAAGATTGTACTACTATGTTAACAATTATTTATCTACTCTCACAATCTTGTACTATGTCATCTTACATGTGATGATATAGTACCAGTTTTTCTTAAAGGTGAGCTCTATATTGCAAATCCTAGTATAATTCTTTCTATAAACCCAGACTTATAAATATTTGTTTCTTGAGTTCAATATAATATATTAAGCACTAGTTTGGAAAGCATTTTGTTTAGTATGTTTAGTTGATGTTAATTTTTAGTATTTTTAGATTTTGTTTCTTTGTTAAATGAGGAACTAAGTTAAGTGGGTTTGATCTTGGAGGAAATCACATGGTTAAGCACATTTGAATTGGAGTAGTACTTAGATGGGTAACCTCCCAAGAAATCCAATGTTTAGCTTCTCTTGATCAACATTACCTAAATGTAATAACTAAACTCATATAAGTTGATGATTAATCCTTGATGTAGTGGAGGGTTCGAACCATTTTCAATACATTTTTCCAAGGAAGAAAGTAAATACTATGGCACAATAATTAACTTACCATGACAAGGATTTTTTAGAATAGGAAATGGTAGTGATGGACAATTTTAAACCTACCTTCTATACTAAAGTACTTCATAATATGTAGACTTTTTATCATTCAAGATGCAAGAAAGTCTTCCTAGCTATAGTAATTTTAATACTTCTTCACTTTTTCACCCTCATCAAGAAAATCTTTTATAAAAATTTCTAAAATTATTTTCTTATTTTTTTCCACCTTAGGTCCTTTACAATTAAAACTCGTCACTATCACTATAAGATCATTTGTAACTATAAGTTTGACCCTACCCACCAAAACCTCAGCCTTTGTCCATAAATTGACAAACTTGGAAGTGAGGGTATCATGTAACTTCATGAGGACAAAAAAATAGGTAAAAATACCTTTCTCAATTATTTTCTAGAGCTCAACATTTTAACACAATGTCTCACAAGAGATAGGCCCAATTCTCATCCTTGGGTCCATGTTCTCACTTTTAAATAGAAAACTATATTGGTTTGTATATAGGTTTATCTTTACTAGAGGTACCTAAATGCACTATAAAAAAGATGGATTATCATGAAGACCCCCTTAATTTTCCCTTTAAAAAAAGAGACATAAATGGTGTCCATTTGAATCCATAATGAAAAACTCTATGGTTGTATCTAGAGCTAGAAATCCAAGAAGATCAAAACAAGAATCCACTTTCACAAAAATGGATTAAACACTAGAGCACTCAACCATGTCAAAAAATAGTGAACTATGTATGAAATGCATACAACAAAAAAAATTAAATTTAATTGTATAATATTTTTTAGCATTAATAATTGAATCATATTTTATTATTATCAATAAAATAGAAAATAAATTTGACAAATTTCAACTTTTAAAATTTCCTATTTTTAATCTTAAATCTTTCTCTCATTTATTGAATGTTAAATCCCAAATTTTATACAAATTTTATTTTAAATACTTATTATTTTAATTTAAAGTCAATATCATAAATTAAAAATACAAACTACTAATACTTATATTTAATACATATACTATTAATACCATTGATAAAATTTGACACATAAAATATCTTATTATTAATTTTATATATATATATATATATATATATATATATATGACAGTGACTAACCAAATATAGTTTTATATGCACAAATTAGTTGTGATGGATGAGGACAAATTAGTTGTGATGGATGACGACCTTTAATGTGATATCTTTTACTACCAACGACACCAAGTTTTTCTTAATACAAAAATGCATTTGGAGATATTTACATTGAAGGCATTTATTAGATGGAATGAATGATCTGATTTCAGTGATCAACAACTTGAAGTTGTGGAGAAGGGTTACGCAACCATTGAAGCGTTTGTGGCCGTTGGATTTTCAGCATCTATTCTTCAAAAATTTGCCAAAAATCACTCTAGTTTTGTGAATTGGAAAAAAAAATTGACATTTTTTTGTCTTTGGTACTTTTTTTTGTAAGGAGCTTAGCCCGTGCCTTCTTTATACATGTATGTAAGACATGAGCTTTCTTGTAGAGCCTCTCGAAAGCAAAAAAGTAAGATATTTGTGTACCACACGACCTTCTCCTGCGGCCACGCCTGACATCCTCTCTCAAAAGTTGTCCCCAATGACAGTTTAAATCAAAAAAATATCAAAATGAAAATAATGTCTCCGCCAAATTTTCTAGTTTGTCATAGCTCACATTTACAAAACCCTCGCTGGGAAATATTGCAACCCAGAGAGCATCTTCTCCATTATGGCCTCCTTCTCTGCCCTTAGTTGCACTTGTGTGTCCCAGTTTTATGCCCCAGATTCCCAAGGAATGAAGAATATTCTCCTTCATGTAGAACCCGTAAGCTATGTCGGTCACATGCTCAACCACTCGGCCTAGCACAATGTAACTGAAATTGGAATATTTGGTGGTCGATCCAGGCTCAAAATTGAGCGGCAAACGTAAGTATTTTTTTTTTTGTCTTTGCAGTATTTTTTGGATGTAAGTTATGGGAGACAATGTTGGTAATAAGCGATGCCAACCAAACTACATCATCAAATCATTGTACATGGTGCCTCTGACTGGACAAGAATATGTATGTATCTATCTATCTATCTACGACATTTTCTTATCTCTCTCATTAACCCATGAGTATAAACAAGCATAATATTTGGTTGTATCTGAAAAATTCTAAAGGTGGGGAGGGAATGAAATCGACGCAACTATGAGGTTATGGAGACTCACTTTTTTGTTTGGAAATTTTTGCATTGATATGCTTCTTTGATTAAGTTGGCCACTTGGAAGCAGTAGACCCATATAGATGCCTAGTCTCAAACAACACAGTTTAGTCCTCTGTTGGGTGTCTGGAACTTAATGACAAAAATGTCAGCAGAGCTACGATTTAATTATGTTGACAATAATATAATAATAATAAATACTCATTTGGGATCACAATATTCTAATAGTCCATACTAATAGATTACTCAAATTCTGCAGTAGGTTATGGAAACATCTATGTATAACCCCATAATACATTTTGACTCTATGGTTGGGCAGATAAGTGATTGTTCATCAAGAACATCAATGGTGATAAGAATCATGTACTTGCATTAAAAGAGAAAAAGAATCAACATTAACAAAATAAAAATCAATTATATCCAACTACTTAATATAACATTAATCAACGTCAACAAAAAAAAAATCAATTATATCCAACTAGTTGCATTAAAAGAACACTAAAACTTCCTCAACACTAATGGATAGAAGCCATTTTAGTCTATACAAAATGATACAAACATTCACTAGTAGTAGAATGGACAAATATGCTTATGGCATTACTTTATCAATATAACCTATTTCCATTAAAGTTGTAATATTGTTGTTATCTATGATCTTCCAGGTGATCCTAATCATTCTTCTTCATTGAAAGATTTCGACAATTCTTCTTGATTGAAATTTCTTACACAAAGTCTAATTTATTGAGATTTGAGGTGTTGTACATATCTTTTGTTTATTTCTTCTCTTTGAATTTCCCCCCTACAATGTTATTATCGTACTTTGAAAACAACATAACTGTAATACTACTGTAGTAGTATTATTGATCTGTACAACGACTGCAAAACAACATAAAAACATTTTTATTTCTATTAAATTATCAACAAATTGAGAGTGAGCGGGAGCTTTTACAACATACGTTATTTGTGTGACAGTGATTTGCACATTAGCCATATTAATTTTATGGCAATAACCTGTTTTAAGTTGTTCATATGATTTGAATCCCTTGTTTATATTAGAACATTTTATTTTATTGCAGCTTGAAGAATTACATTACAGAGATTGAATATAAAGATGATTGTTATCCTTCCAAAAAAATCATAAGTTTTTTACGGTAGTCAATTCTGCAAATTTTGAATGATATATATTTTTAAATTAATTGAATAAATATTTTAAAAAAAGGAACATCCAATCTCATTAATTTACCATATCTCTCAATTTTTCAAACAAAAATTTAAAACGTTGATGCAATCTTTGAGAGAAAAACTTCTAGGCTGAAATTTTGCATAAATTGCTTATGGATTTTGAGAGCTTGACAGTTCATCAATGTCCACGTCAACAACTCCCTTCACCCGAATGTGAAAAGCCCTTTTAATCAATTCTTTGTAAACCATGGCAAGTGACTTTTTATCTGAAGCAAGCTAAGCGTTGAATAACTTTCCCTTACGATTGTTACTTCAATCTACTAATCATGGGAAAACTGGAACACATGCAACTCCCAACGTGGATCCTATGCATGATTTTGAATATATTTCGAAGTCCTTTTTATTAACTCTGCAAAACATTGAGGTGGCCTTCCACAAAAAGCTTGTCCTTGTAAAATATAAAATTACTTTAACCTAAATAAGATTATTGGAAGCCTTTATTGATTTTTTAGGTAGAGGGCGCACATCATTCATCTATTTTCTTCTTATAATTGTTAGTGCTTGTTTGAAATTATTCATTCTTTACACCGAAGGTGTTTCATATATGAAATGGACGACCTGCTTCTTCAAATCAATGATTGATAGTTGCTTAGAAGTGATGCAAGATGATTGCAACATTCATTTTTCATCATTATGATTCGCTAAATTTCTCTTGTTGGATACAGTTAGGGCCCATTTGGTGCATGGAATTAACCTGGAATAGTCATTATTTAATGTGAGAGTAAAATAACTCATCCTTTGTGGCCATTTTTTGAATTCCCGAATTAGAAAATTAATCCCCATTTTTGGGCCAATGCTCATTTTATTCCAGAATAAGCTATTCCTGGATTCAAAATTAAAATAAAATCTATAATGTTTTGGGGTCCGTGTGTGAATGGTTCTTTAGGTTTACTATTTTGTGGGAAAAACATTTCCGCCATTTGATCGCTCTGCATTTGCATCTACATTTGATTGCTCTGCATTTGCAATCTCATAGGTAAGGTTTATGCTTTTGTCTCTTCTTATCTCTTCAGTCTTTTGTTTACTTTCTTACAACTAGCACCAGTCGTTGCTCTCTATTTTGTTCCTGATAAAATGAGATTGCGATGGATTTGGGATTTCTTATAGGAATGGTGTAAGAAGTTAGTTTAGAAAATTTTGTAGGTCCTATAGAATACGTCCACACAGCAAATTGGTAATTTGGTAGTTACTCCAAGTTTGATTCTCATACAAGCTTAGATGCACTGGCGAGGGTTTGGACAAGCTTTGGTGGTTATATCACTACACCTTTGGAGAACATTGAAAACCAATCTGCTCTGTAATTCTTGCATTTATCTAGTTGCCCGTCAGCCTCCCATCCTCTTTCTGTCAACTCAAATGTGTATTATCTTTATGTGTGGGAGAATGTAGTGAGCTAAACCATTTGCTAGATAGCTTGGGAAATCTATCCACTTTGCAGATGTTTTCTTTAAATAATTGTGAGAACTTGGTTGCATTACCTGAAAGCATTGACACTCTATCTGCTTTGAAGCATCTTGTTTTGATTGGTTGTTCCAACTTAGAGAGCCTTCCAGAGTCATTTGGCTGGTTCAATTCTTTGGATTTTCTCACCATTAGTGGTTGCCACAATTTGAAGACATACAGATTCCCCAGTTGTATCATAGTATCTTCCTCTTTATGTCACATTCAAGTTCAAACTTACCTGCATACTTTTGCCCTCCCACATTTTATCATTCTACATTTCTGTAGAGTCAACACTCCCACAATTTTTTTTGCCTTTCTTACCCTTATCTCTTTGGTCTTGTGTGTACTCTCTTGCAACATGCACCCATTGTTGCTCTGTGTTTTATTCCTTGGAAAATGAAATTGCAATGGATTTGGGGTTTCTTGTAGGAATGGTGCAAGGTGTCACTCATTTTGACTAGCATCTTCAAGCCATCACCGCTAAAAATAACAGAGTCAAAATGATTTGTGACCATCTGCTGTTAAATTTTTTGTTGGTGATAAATTCTAATGGAACATAAATATCAACTTTAGATAATTTTGTGGGCGTAACGGAATACTTAACAGAAAATTGGTATTTCCTCTTAGTTTGATTCTTGTACAAACTTTATATGCACTGGTGAGAGTCCCCAACAAGCTTTGGCCAACTAGAATCTCTTTATTTAATTGGACCCAAGTAGACTGGAGAACATTGAAAACCTATCTGGTTTGCTATTATTGGATTTATCCTATTACCCTAAATTGGCTAGCCTTCAACCCACTTTATGATAGCTCATATCTTTACTCTCTTTATGTATGGATGAATGTAGCGAGCTCACCTTTTTTCCAGATAGCTTGGGCAATCTATCCACTTTGCAAAAAAAAAATTCAAAATTATTGTGAGAACCTGATTGCATTACATAAAAGCTTTGGCATTCTATATGCTTCGAAGCATCTAGTTTTGATTGGCTATCCCAACTTAGACCATAATGTCATGGCCCCTGTTCTTGAGGGATGCATTTCAAATATATTTAAAAGAAAAATCTAATATCAATAGTATTACCATAATGTCATGGCCCATGTTCTTGAGGGATGCATTTGTTGCCTTGTAGCTCTTGTGTAACTTTCCCAGATTGGGATATATCTCTACATTTCCCTCCACTATATCAATCAGAGATTGATGTCTACCATGGCCACATGTCTTCCACTCTTCCTTTAGATCCCCCCAAAGAGAAGGTCCCCTTGCACCACTGTAATCAAACTCCACCCATGTTCCATAAAAAAAACCATAAATAAAATTTATACAAGTTTACAAGTCTTTCCCCTCAATCAACAATTCTAAAGCTTAGAGCAATGTAACTATAGGAGATTTGTATTACCTATTGTTACTGATTTAGAACCCATTTCAAGGGCTAGGAAAACTAGAACAACAAATGCATAGAACATATTCTCCATCTGAGTGGAGAAAACTGAGAATATTGAGGAATAGCTTTGAGTCTCTAATCCGATGCTAATTCTATTGGTAATGGTGAATATATAAAGAACATGAGAATTTCAGGGTTCTGATCCACTTTTGTTTTTGCTATTTGTACATTTGTTAAAGGCATCTCTATTGAGGGAAAGTAATTCATAACCCTCTGACCATAGTTCTACTTTGTCATGTGTGCCAAACTTTAATGGGATCATGCAGGTCGCTTTAGTGCTCTGAGAATGTGACATAAGACTTGATTATGGATGAAGTTGAATCCTTTCCTTACTGTCCTTTACTTTATCCTTTATTATACTTACCAATAAATATAATTATTTGAGGTTAAGAAACCATTGACTAGAGGTGGTGCACATGGAACCCATGTTCTATGTTTAATTATATGCAAGTACTAAGTTTTCTTTCCTTTTAGGTAATGGATCTTACCAAACAGTCACACCTTCAAGGTCTCGCTCTTAGGAAGAAGAGAGTTAGTATCTCTCTTGCTTGTGTGCTTGCAACCCTTGCGGCAGCCATAGTGGCAAAATTGCAGATAAAGATAGAGGACAAATGCGTAAGCGCATAAGGGATGAAATTCCTTTTTATAAGCATATCATCCATTCCAACAACACAGATTGTCATGACCAAATATGCATGACTAGATGAGCCTTCTTTCAGCTAGAAAATCTTCTAAGGCAAAAAGGAAGCATCACAGATATGAAAAATATCACATTAGAAAAACAACTTGTGATGTTCCTACATACCATTGGACACAATCTGCGTAATCATAAGATTGCCCATAACTTTGGGCACTTAGGAGAGATAGTTGGCTGATACTTCCACAAGGTTTTAATGGCTATCTTAACACTCCATGTAGATTATCTTCTACCCTCTGGTCCTAACACTCCTGAATAAATTAGTGGGAAGGACCGGTTTGACCCGTACTTCAAGGTAAATCTCCTTGCCATACACATTTGTTTGATTGAGTCTTAATCATGTTTCCACATTTTCATTGGATTATCCATTTGTTGACTATAGGATTGTGTGGGAGCAATTGATGGATCCCATATACCAGTCACTGTCGATGTTGACCTGCAAGTCAAATATCACGATAGAAAAGGTAACTTGTCACAAAATGTTATGGGTGTATGTTCATTTGATTACCAATTTCAATACGTCATTGCTAGTTGGGAAGGGTCTACTGCAAATAGTTGTGTTCTAGCTTTGTCTCTCTCCAAATCAGACCCACTTGTGGTTCCCCAAGGTATGTAGACTATGATTTTCATATTCCCACATACGATAAATTTTACACTGTTATAGTAATATTCTTTATTATATACAGGAAAGTATTATTTGGTCAATATTGGATATCCAAATGCACAAGGATTTCTCACTCCTTATAGGTGTACACGTTACCACCTAAAGGAATTTGTAAGAGAAAACCCCATAACCACAGCACATGAGTTGTTTAACCATAGACACTCGTCACTTAGGAATATAATAGAGCATACATTTGGCATTTTGAAGCAACATTTTCCTATATTGAAGCATGCGGCATCTTATAAAACTATGACACAAACCAAGATTGTTTTGGCATGTTGCATTTTACACAACTTCATTACGAGAGAGGATGGCCTTCCACTGGAAGAAGAATGTGAATAGGAAGACGGTCATGACAGGATAGATGTACCATTGCTTGAGACTTATGGTTTCACTTAGCGTGATAGAGATGACTGGGGAATGTTTCGAGATGAAATAGCAAGAAGGATATGGGAAGACTATAGATCTCGATAATTTTGTGAAGTTTTCTTTGTGTATTTCAAAAATTTGCCATGATATTTTAAGGTTATTGGAGACTGGCATTGAATTCTTTTCATTATTTCATCACATTCCATGAAACATTAATATGACATTGTGGAAAACAATTTATGTACTATTTTATTAACTCTCTTTGAGCCCTATGTCATGATTGACATTTTTGTATACCTATCCACTACAACGTCTCACAAGTATCAATGCAAGAACATATTTTTTCCAAATGGTATCCACTACTACATTTTGTATACACACCTTTTTTAATCCTGAGGCAACTTTTCAAACAGTTGACATGCCTCTTCTAGTGTGCATCCATATGCATGTGACCATTGCAATCAGGAGTCCGCATTATTTTGAGAGATTTTATCAGACTCTAACCATGCCTCCTCTGTTTCCAAATTCTGCATACATGTCCTCCTTTGCATTCTAAGATGTCATTTAATTTGATATTCCACCACAATGATATATTTCTAACATAAAATTGAGGATTATTTGATACTGTAGATCCATTTACTGATACTTCACTTTCATACAACATTTACTTTCTATCAGCATATTCCGGTCCCATTTGGCTTTTTCCAATTTTTGAAATTGTTGTTGTTATAATAATTTAATGTATTTTTTTCTCTATGATCTAAGTCCTTTTACACTTGGTTTTGTTGATATTCTACCTTTGCATCTTTATTGTTGTTTGTGCCTGTGGATCATTCCAGTGGTTTGTTAGATGAGTAAAAGTTTAGAGCAATTAATATCACAGAGAATTATGAATTTTGCAATAAATTGTGAATTTCATGAAGATTGCTTTTTTCCCTAACCATAACAAATATCTATTTCTAATAGCCCATTAGACCACCGTGAAGTCCCCAGAAAGGAAGCACCTTATGTGAAAAGATATAAATCTTTACTATAATTCTTAGTACCAAATATAGACAAAGGAAGAGCCAGTTTCCTCTCTCCCAAGTCAATCACAATATCTTTACTTTGTCTGAAATCATACCCCTGAAAAAGAGGAGAGGGATAAAAAACTAACAAATATAAAATGGTCCTAAGGATGACTACAACTTAATGGATTTTGACACGGAATAACTAACCCACTACAATATAGCTTTATTGCAGATATGCATTTACAGTTTTATAGGGAATGATAGACATAAGACCATCACAAGAAATACAGGATATTTACACAACATTGGAGTAAAAAATCTTTACACACTTGTACCCTATTACATTTACCACGTCTAACTAAAAATCTCAAGTCTTTAAACATAGGACATGTAACAAAGACATTTGTTCTAGAGAAGTGTCTTCTTAAAACAAATGGAGAGCTTCTTCCTTCATCAACAATCAAAGTTATTCAATATACATCTTTTTAAGTGCATCCTGTGACCATTCCAGCCCAAGTTCTTACCAACATCAAAAGGGGCAAATTAGATGACCCTATCTTACTCCTAAAAACCTTACTAGTAACACACTTCATGTTCTGATCGAGGTCATTCCTCAGATAACAAAATCTAATTGCAGCAACAACATCTTTCACCCTTCTCAAGACCTTTAATAAGGTATCATGTCCAACCTAGATGAAGAAAAAGCAATATAGAGAGTTGGGATGACAATGTCTTGTTCTTTAACCATTTGTATTACAAAGTTCACCAAGTTTGACATGGCGATAAAGTATCAACCAACAAAACTAGTAAAACCAATATCTTGTATTCCATCAATAGCCTTTTGTAGCACTATAATAGAAAGAAGTAATCTGCTTAACCATCTAACTATCCTACACTCAGCCTTTTTGAAGTTTGAACAATAATAAAAACAATTCATAAATTAGGATCTCCTATAATGCCAGAACTATTTCAAGAACCATACAACCACATGGATGATGGTTTCCTTATAAATACATAAACTGTACAGGGAAGTGTGGGGAAAAAAATATCAATATTATGAATGAGAAACACTAGCATTTGAACCCACATGACTTTCTAGTTTTGATAAATCTGGTACCCATAATGATAACATAGATGATCCACTTGCAAACATTAGGTGCCTTGGAGCCCATTTTACCATTGCAAGAATGACTCTGTCATTCATCTAACAGGCCACCTGAAGAAAAATACAATTAGCAATTCAGTCACAATTTTGGTAACAGACGGCCAATCACATCATCTATGATACTGTAAAGAGCACAGCTATAAATATGTACCTCCTTACCACTATTGACACTCCAAGCATATAAGATTTGTTTTATCAGTTTGGACCCTCAAAAGTCCACAGTGACATCTGAGTATGTTTTAAATCTGGCAAATAAGAGCTCAGTTAACTGTGGACTGGTTAGAATTGTTATTAAGACCTCCATAAAATTTATGATTCTGAGGTTCAATATATAAAATAAAGAATCAAGTTTCATATCCATATCTACTTTCTTGAGACTTTATTATTTGTACTGGCAAAACATACCACTAACTTTGTCATCCTAAATAGTTTCTTTTCTTTTATACTGCATGAAGGTGATTAACGTTCTTCTGACTATTGCATTAATTGTTGACTCAGTTTTGTCTCCAAATGTTCATGTGATTCAACGATGTCATTCACGGACCTTCTGACAAGCATAGACAACGATGCTTCTCAAATGAGCCATGGCATGGACAACGATGTTGTTCAAACCTATCATGCGACTCCTTCTACCAGGATTGTATGGAACAAAGATATGGAAAGAAAGCCTCTAGACTTGCTCCACGAGCAAGTTCAGCTGGGAAGAAAAGTTGAAGGTAGATTCAAAAAGGAAGCTTGGACTACTATTGAAAAGAGGTTCAAGGAAGAAATGAAGATGACTTTGACAAAGGAAAATTGTAAGAACAAACTCAAAACATGAAAATAGTATTACAGAACTATGAAAGAGTTGAAAAACACAAGTGGTTTTGAATGGAATGAGAGTACTCAATGTATGGACACTGATGAGAAGGTTTGGGAGGAGCTCTTGAAGGTGAAATGCTCTTTACTATTTTTTTTTATAAGTTAATCTATCTTAAAAAATTACCAACCAAATACAAATAATTCATTCATTCATTATGCCCATATGCAGAGAAAAGATTTTAAAAATGCCAAGGTGTTTAAGAGGCGGCCCTTTTACTACTTCAATGAGTTATCCATCATTGTGGGAAATGACATAGCCGAAGGCAACATAGCCGCAACACCTCTGGAGACTGGAGAAGGGATTTTTGTAAATGACAGCTTTGATCCCTATTATGAGGAGGATATCACTGCACCTTTTGAAAGTGTTGTTGATTTGAATGATGATGATATCCCTACACATGTACCCACTCAATCTACTACATCTGGCTGTGGGAATCGCTCATCAATGTCATCAAAGAGGCCAAAGAGGAAGCGTTCTAGCATGGTAGGTTCCTTAGATGCCATATGTAAAACCATAGGTAAGATAGGTGACAACATGAGGGAGACTCAAACTATAAAAATGGATGCATCTGAAGTGAATGTTGTCTATGAACAAGTATATGTTGCACCACAAGCAATCCCTGGGCTTAGTGAAGAAACCTTGGTTGATGCATATGATACTTTTCTGGTTGAACTTGGAAGAGAAAAGGGGTTCTTGATAATGAGTGAATCACAGAGGGTCACATACATTTGAAGAAAGTTTGGTAGTCTATAGTTTTCTTAAAACTATCTTTAAAAGTGTAATGACAATTTTATTTCGCAATACAGTCATATGACAATTTTATTTTGCAATACATATTTGAACTTGGGGAACTATTTGTGTTGACCTTAAACTATTTTTGGTAAATGGAAATGGTGTATGTGAGATTAAACAGTAATGGTGTACATGTGTTCATTGATTTCTGGAATGGTTTATGTGTTCATTGATTGCATTGGAGGATTTTTTTAAAAAAGTTCTCTCCATGGACTGTAAGTTGTATAATCTTTTTCTGTTTGAAATAAAGTGGTGGTTGTATTGAAGGATCTGTCAAATTGTTCTCATATTCATAAGTCTCAGGTTATCATGATTCATTATAATGATGGTATTATTTTTTGTTAATTGATTTTTTCTTGCATTTTTGGGGCTTTAGATTTATGGGTGTTATCATTATTGGATATGATTATCAATTCATTATTAGTGTGCTGAAGGAATTATCAATATAATTTTTTAAGTCATATTTTGCACCTACACTTGAGCATTGTTACATGAGTTTGTTTCTTACAGTATTGTGGGGGATATCAATGGTTGTGCTAAATGTGCCAGACTGCGAGTGTGGTGAAGGGCCTTGCATTTTGAAAACCTCACACACGGATAAGAACCCTGAGCGAAAATTTTGGAGTTGTCCACTTAGCAAGAAGGTTGGTAGTGGTAATGTATTTTATGTTTATAAAAAATATACATACTATTCATTATAGTGTGAAGTAATGTAGAGTTGATATTGCAAGGCGACAATGGCTGCGGCTACTTTAGGTGAGCAGATGATGTGCCAGCTACATATGTTCGCCCATTTGCACATGTTGTCAATGAAGCTCATCAGTGTAGCTTGTGCTCTCAAGAGGCAGCTATGGCTGAGATTGTGTCAATGGCGAAGGCTAAAATAAAATTTGTACGAGGGCTTCACAACATTTTAATTGCATTTATTTTTATTTTAATTGCGTTTGTTTGCTAGGAACATATGAAAAGATGAACTTTGAATGTATCCCAATTAATTTGAGACAAAATATGGACATGTAACTGGTTTATGATGTAGTACTATGTATATGTGGTAACTTGTTTATAATGTTGTCATGTCAATTTTTTATACATGTGGTAACTTGTTTATAATGTTGTCATGCCAATTTTTTAGTTTTTACTTGGATATGACTTTGGATAGAAAATTATTAAAAATTAAAAAAATGAGCAACAAAATTGATAAAAGTTCAAAAATAAAAATTTGTAAGAAAATAATTTTTTTTATAATCTTATTTTTTAAAAGTTAATAATACATATTTTAATTTAAAAATATATAAGATAGAAATACATATATTTTAATTAAAAAGCCAGCAACAAAAATGATAAGTTCAAAAATTAAAATTTGTAAGAAAATATTTTTTTTATAATTATAATTTTTTAATAAGTTAAAAATATATATTGTTCAAATTAATTAAAAAATTGAAAAATAATCCTTATTCCAATTCCACATTATGGGATCCAAACGCAGAATAGATTAATTCCCAGTCATCTTCTAGGTGCACCAAACAGGTCCAAACCTTATTCCAGCTTTCATTTTCAATATTAATTAATCTGAGAATAGGTCCTTATTCTAAAATAGGCCTATTCTGGATAAATTAATTCCATGCACCAAATGGGCCCTTATTAAATGCACTACGTTAAAAAATTTATTGCTGGATACATTTATTGAATGCGCTACGAACTAGGTCCTATGTATGTTTCCTCCTACTGATGTTGATGCATCTTTCTTTCTGACAACTACTTAACACATTGAGAAGACATAACATCCTCTTGCAGTTGCTTTTCTTCTGGGAAGTCTGATCAAGAAGAGAATCGATCAACACAAACAATATTGCCCTTGCTTCAATGGCCTTTATTCTACTGTGCTGGCTGTTAGAAGTGATTGCAGTGAGGATTTCAAGGGCAGCCATGAATTGAGGACGCAAACGTGTTATGTATAAAAGGAACGCCCAAACGCAATGAAGTGGGCATTCCAGATGTCTACATATCTATAAATCATGTGTGTGTCATTTACATAGCTTTCATGATTAGCTAGATTTCACAATGTTTATTATGCATATAAGGAGTTGTTGTCGATAAAATGTTTATTATGCCAAATTAAAGTGGAACCGTTGGTAACTCTAGTGCAAAGAAAGATTGAATATTATATGTATCATGATAAAAGAATATCTTGAAAAATAATACTTCTTTTTATCAGCAATTTTCTTAGCAGATTCTCAACAAAGCCAAGGAGAAAGTGTAATCAATCTAATGATAGAAGAAGTTGTCGCAAGAAATAAATAGATGCATCAGGGGGATCGTAGCATTGGATGAATCATTAAAATGGAAGTTGCAGCAATAAAGAAATTCCCATGTATCATTTTCAACAATGTTTGAATAAAAATAGGGGATTTAATACAAATTTGTGAAGTGTAAGCGGTCTCCAGAATTTCAATAAAAGATTTCTGCTTTGTTGGAAACACTTGCAGACATGCAACTCCACAGATGGAAAGACTTGCAAATTACATATGTAACTTATCTTTTTTATTTAATACATATTATTAGCAAATAAAATATAAAAAATAATAATTTTAAATTATAATATACAAGTATTTATTAATCATAATTAGAATTTTTCTCTATTTTCAAAACTTTAAATTAATATCCACTTTGCATACTCTTCCACTTCAGCTTCCTCTATCTTTTCAAGTCTTTTATCGAAAACACACAGGCTTATTCTTCACACTGATCATCCATACCTTCAAGATCCACCAACTCAACTTGGCTACCAATACTCAGGCTTCTCCTACTGAGCGTTGTATCCAGCAAAGGCATCAGGGAAAACTTCTTGTCATCCTTCTCAACAATAAAAACATTCCTGACACAATCATACATGGCTTTGCAATCATATTTCCAAGGTCTACCGAGCAATATATGACAACTATTCATCTTCACAATATCACATAACACAAGATCCTTATACTGGCCAATCTGAACATCAATAAAGCATTGTTCTCTCACTTCCAGAGCATGATCATCTTGCGACCAGCCAATCCTATAAGGACAAGGATGCTTCATTCTATTCAAACCAAGTTTTTGAACCATGTCCTCAGCAACAAGGTTATCAGTACTACCACTATCAACAATAACATCACAAATTTTACCTCCAGACTTGCACCGAGTCCTGAATAAATTACTCCTCTAACAAGGATCCACCTTTGTACCGAGCAATATTCACTGAGCTAGCAAGTTCTCAGATTTGGGTTCATTCTCCACATTCTCATTTACCACAGTAGTTCGTTGGTCACCAGGCTTCTTCTATGTACACTCAAAAGAATGGTGTCCCTCCTCCCCATAATTATAGCAAGTACCCTTAATGATAACTCTACATGTCTTCTTCTTCGATTCTACATGTTTCTCTTCATCTTTTGCATCAATCAGTTTACCCTTCACTGAGTGATCAATCTTTTCCTTCCCTCAAGGATTACTATGTTGTTTCCTCTTCAACTTATCTTCTGCCTTCAGAGAATACTGATAAGCATCTTCAACAGAATCAATCTTCAGCATACCAAGCTCATTCTGAATATTGAATCTCAAACCATTCACATACCGAGCTACCTTTTCCTTACCAAGTTCTCTGTGTCCAGACCAAATAGTAAGTTTGTAGAACTCCTCGGTATAATCTTCAATTGACAAATCCTTCTACTTCAGATTCTATAACTTCTTAAACAAGTCAAGCTCATAGTCAACTGGTATGAACTTAGCTTTCAATTTAGTCACCATAAACCTCCACCGATTGATCTTCATTTCACCTTCATCTTCTCTATCTCTTTGTAATTCTTTCCACCAAAGAGCAGCATGTCCTTTCAACTTAGTCTGTGCCAATCTCACCCATAGGGGATCTTCAATTTCTTCCAGCTCAAAGAAATCTTCAAGTTCACCAATCCAATCAATCAAGTTCTTAGGTTTCAAGGTACCAGAGAAAGTAGAAACTTCCATTCGGTAACTGTTACTTAACCAAGCTCCAGATCTATGTAACCAACTAGTTCTATCTTTGCTAGATCTATCTCTCCAGTCATCACCACTAGATCTAGCAGCTTCCTCATAACCATCCTCAGTACCAACATTCTGAGGTACACCAGTCATAGCTCTCATGATCTCAATGACCATGTCATTCTTCATCAATTCCATCTCAGAGCTGAAATCAGATTTCACCTTCTCTGTAATCCTAGATTCTAGAGTATCACAAGGATCCACAATTACTCTAGGGTCCAATCTTCTCGGAGGCATCCTTAAAGATAAGATAAACCCTTTGCAACAAACCCTACACTGACCACCTTGTGACAATCTCCAAGTTGTATGCAAGTCAGATCGCAACCTGCTACCTCGCACAAACAACTAGGGCAAGATTCCACAAGTTCAGTGCCATAGATCTGTGACCCAGATCATACGATCTCTTCACCAACAAGATCAACTTCACAAGATCAGCCTTGCTAGGTCAACCTTTGCTCCAAACAGGATCAAACCTTCGCTCTGATACCACCTGACATAGATCAAGGTGAGAGAATCCAATTAAGGACAGTCCAACCTTGTAGCTTCAGAACAACACAACGGAATAACTCAACACAACAATTGTTTTAAGTCAAATTTTCATTAACATTCCCAGTTGTAAGGCCTTCTGAGTTAGGGCCAATTACAATCATAAGTAATTCTACAGATCAACAAGATCCAATCGAACTCTAGCTAGTTTAGTTCTAAAAACTATCAGTAACTGATGGAAACCCTAAGGCAGATCTAAACTTGAGCTTGCAAGCCTCCAAGCAATTTCCTTATCTCCAAGTATGAAACCACTAGCTCTACTAATACAAACTATCAAAAATCAATCTGATCTGCAAGATCTCACAGGATCTTTTCCACAACTTCACTTATCTAGTTCTCTACCACCGTTGCTTCTCAATTCCACCAAGAACTACCCACAACATCCTATAAATACTAATCATTAGCCACAAGTCAGTTGGATGAAACAATTAACTCCTACAAACAAATATTAAATGCAATACAAGTCGGCTCTCAAATCACCTTACAAACATTTAATTCAACATGTCAGCCTCCAGATCCACATAGGCGAATCTAACAAAAGATACCGACAATAAATGCACCAAGTTGGCCAAACAAGTCTTCAAGAACTCCAGTCAGTAAGTCCAACTACTGAGCATTAGAGAAACAATTGAGTGTCAATGAAACAACCGACCAAGCTAAGCAACACCGAGCAACACAGGCATTACCGAGCACTAGTTCCACCGAGTACCAAAGGTTCCACCAAGTTCCTTCAGCGACTAAGCTTCCTTCAATAACTGAGACCATCGGTTAAGGCTACAATCGAGTAACACCGGCCAAATAACAAACCACCCATGTAGATTCACCGAGGACCAAGAATTCCCTTGCATCAGTCCATGTTCTCACTTTTAAATATAAAACTATTTATTGTGTTTCCTAAAAATATTTTTGATACTATTTCAAATATTTGGATTCTTATTAATATTATATTTCTAGCATAAATTACTTGTGTAGATGGTCTTAATAATTTATAATAGCTAGTTGGAACCATGAAAACTATTCATATCTAATGCATGAATTATGGGAGAGACATCACCACTTTCCTTGTGAAAGTTGTGTTCCTACTTGAAAGGACCGATAAATAATGGCTAATGAAGAGTGAACATTAGCTTGCAATACTTTCAAATTAGTATTGAGAGGTGCAGACCTAACAAAATCTAGATTTTAGGTCGATTGATAGGAATTCCCATTGCAATGGTTATTGTGAGAAAAATGGAGAGGGAAAAGAGAGATAAAATGAAAGCACCTCTCTTCATCCTCTGTTTCTTTCCCCAAGACTTCCCAAGGTGAAATTATTTTGAGACAATCAAACCATCTTTATCAACTATTTGTGATGGGACACCTTCCATTTCTCTTTCTCCTTTTGAGGGATTGTACAATAAGATAGAAGGTACTTCTAATGGGATGAAGGTGAGGTTTGTATTGGAAGATGACAATTTAGTGCATGGCTTGTATTGCTACTTCACCAAGGCTAGCAGTTGAATCTTTGACATATATATGTGAGTAAAAATGATCGTATTTTTAGGTATTTACCATAGGAGAAGAAGAAAACTCTCATTTTATTAATTATGGATTACAATAGAACACTACTAAAGATCTAATTTCAATTTTTTGAAATCATATAATTAGATCATCAATTTTGGGATTACATAGTGATGCAGGGGCATCCATGGTTTAGGCAAGGCATTCTGTGTCCTCAGTGAAACTGCACGGAGTGTTTGTGTTTTGGCTTGTTTTACTCGGTTGCAGCCTTGACCGATGGTCTCAGTCATTGAAGGAAGCTCGGTCACTGAAGGAACTCGGAAGTCCCTGGTGCTCGGTGAAATTGTTGCTCGGTCGATACTAGTGCTCGATGATGCCTGGCATGCTCTGTAATTTTACTGTCGCTCGGTAGTTCTAACTTACCGATTGGAGTTCTGTGTGATTTTTTGAGTCGACTTGGTGAATTAATTATTGGTAGCCATTGTCTTGGGCCGACATGAAGAATTAAATGTTTGTATACATTTGTAAGCCGACTTGTATGGCATTTAATTATTTGGGTTGGGAGTTAAGGGTTTCATCCAGCCGACTTGTGGCTG
Source organism: Chamaecyparis obtusa (assembly GCA_027943335.1). NCBI lineage: Eukaryota > Viridiplantae > Streptophyta > Pinopsida > Cupressales > Cupressaceae > Chamaecyparis > Chamaecyparis obtusa. The sequence continues at coordinate 498,715 of BSBK01006175.1, read as the reverse complement.
ATGATTAATATTTAAGAAGGGCTTGGGTAGATGTTTTAGGGAGAAGCTTGATAGATTGGGAGGACTGAGACATCAGGGCAGATCTGAATGTCAGATGCATAGCTTGAGAACGAAGTTGTGGAACAGTTCTTGATGTTCTTGCAGATCAGATTGTAATTTCATAGTCCTTTGTAGCAAAGCTAGGGGTTTGCATACTTGGGAACAAGGAGATTGCTTGGAGGCTTGTGAGCTCAAGTTTAGATCTGCCTTAGGGTTTCCATTAGCTTCTAATTGTCTTCAGAGTTGAACTAGCTGAGATTGTATTGGATCTAGTTGTGGATCTTACAGAATTGTTTCATTTTGTAATTGGCCCTAACCCAGAAGGCCTTACAGCCAGGCATGTTAATGCAAATTACTTGAAACATTTATGGTGTTGTTTGTTGTATTGATTATTCCATTGTGTAATTGTTTTGGCTGCAAGGATTGGATTGTCCTTCATTGGATCCACCATCCTTGACTGCATAACATAGTAAAATATCAAAACCTAGGTTTAAAATTTTACCAAACATATTGTAATGGATACACATGTTACATGCAACCATGATAGAAATAAAGAAGATTGAATTGAAATGTTTATGAAGAATACAAGATTATTGACCAACAATCAATACCCATGTCAATTATTTATAGCTTATACTACACTAGTAGAATTTGACAAATAAATGACTATGTGACTAAAACTTTTAGTCACGTGACTAAAAATGATCAAATTCTACTCTTTTTTTGCAATTTGCAAGTATAAATGACTAATTTAGTCATCGAGAAAAATCACAACTAAATAATTGGTCAAACAAATAAGAATGATTAATTAAACGACACCACTACAATGTAAGACATTTTAAGACAATTTTTGAGATAAAAATTCACTATTGTCTTAACTTTATTTTTATTTTTATTCTTTTATCTTATTAAGTTTTGTTTTGATTTTTCGTTTGTTGACATTCCTATTGTGTGTGCAAAATTATATCTCACAATTTAAATATTCAAATTTGCCCATCAATATTAATTTCACTAGTAGTTGTTGCTACACGTTAGGGGAAAATTTGGGAGGGATGAAATCTCAATGTAATCTTCTAGCTACTCTACTAGTTGTTGTTGATAGGTAGGTGGAAAGAGTGTGCTTAGGGACAATTAATATTCCCAACACTCCCACTTTATCACAAGCCATCAAATGTCTTTAATCTCCTTACAAATTAACAATGCCCAATTTTTTTCGTTTACACTCAAAAATCTCTTTTTCTCAAAGGCTTTGTAAAAATGCTTGCAAGTTGTTTCTCACAACTACAATCTTGATCTTAATATTACCATTTTCAACTAGCTCTCTTATGAAGTGATTTTATTTCTATCTACTTTCTTCTTCCATGAAAACCAATATTTTTTGTGAAAACTATTAATGGAACTTTGTCACAAAACATTATTGTTATATCCTCTTGCCCTTCATTTAAATATTCTAAGATTCACCTTAGCCAAATAGCTTGGCATGCTGCTACATTTATTTCTATATACCCATCCTCAACTATAGAAAGATAAACTATGAGTTATTTTTTGTTACCCATTTTCATTTCCAACTCAATCAGGTGGAGCTGGATAAGTTTTACAAATAGGAAAAGGAAGGTACATATCTAATTATGCTGAGTATTTTTTAACACAAAAAGAGACTATCTAATGAACAACATATAAGAGGCAAGTGTGTATAGGGAAGAAGAAAAATTATACAACTTTGCATTAAAATTATTTTTATTGATGAATTCAAATGTATTGTGTCCCACACAAATTGTGGGAAATAACTAGTTTAATGACAAATATAAATTTGAAAATGAAAAACATATGAAAGAATTGGGAATTTGTCATTGCTTGGAGGCTATAATGATGAATTGTGCGATTTCCCCCAACTTATTTTACTTGGTTGCTCCATAAGTCATCCTACTGCTCCAGATATGCCTACAAGAGATGATGAAAGTTATGTCAGAGCTCAATATTTTCAATCAATTCATATGTAATCATCAAAAAACATATAATTTCTCATACTTGGCATAAAACTAGTTATGTAATCATCTTAGATTTCAAAGAGAAAAGCAAATAAATAAAATTTAGAAATTCATTGTTTTGTCTAATGTGTTTGTTCGTTGTGTAGGTTCTGGTAATTTTCATTGTTGTTTAATTCTTTAATGTCACAACATGTGGGGTAAAATGGGCCCCCACAAGGGTTGATCCCATAATTCTATCATCCCATGCTTTGACAAAGATAAGACAATAGTGTTTCCCCACTTGAAATCCTAATGAGAAAGTATTCATCATTTATAAGATTGAGTTATTTATTCAACGTCACAAACAACTAATACATGGATCATAGAGTGCTCTCCTTGTGCTCTCTTTCATCTTGATGATGGATCATAGAGTGTGATCAAAAATTTTGATACAAAAATTCACACAAAATCATATCCGAGAATAATAATTAATAATTCATGGATTGTGGATTCAAGCTATTAGCATTAACTAATACATTCTCAACAAGATTGCAAGAAAGAAATGATGTGTAATATCAATACAATTAAACCAATGTCATCACAAACAAAAGAAGTTAGAGCATAGAGTTCAAGTACAAATAATAGATTATAAAGTTTGTTAAGATGCTAGATCAAAATGAAAGATTCAATACAACAAAATAAGGATACATAGGTCACAATGTTTGCAGTCACATAGTGAGAAAATGAGAAGGAATTCATTATGAAGAACACCACAATGGAAGGGCTACAGTTCTATGATGATCCAAGGACACTAAATAGAGAAGGTGGAGGGTGGACAACTTTTGTAAAAGGTTTGAAATTATAGTCATGTCAATGGAAATGAAAAATGATAAAGTTACATTCAATAGGGATAGCAGGGTAGAGGATAGTGTTTTCATGCCACAAGTCAAACTAAAGGAAAGAACATTGGTAGCCATAGAGACCAAACAATAAGGTCATATTCATATGCATGAACAGTGAAATGAGGACAATTTTCAAGTCATTTGAGCATGAGAGGTTTGCAACCATGTTAACATAGAGAGGATTGATTTGTTTTGTAATAGTTAACAATGAGAACAATGACCTTTATGGGATAAATGAAAGGAAAACCATTGTGTTAGCAAGTGAGCAGTGCTTGAAGGTGTAAATTTTGTCATTGTTGGTGAAACATACCTTTATGGTGATCACCTAAAGTGGAAGTAAGTTTTTGGCAATCAGTTAAGTGAAAAATGCCTAAGTACATAGACAGTTTCCAGAATACAGTCATCCTATTTTGGTCAGTGAGCATACAATACTTATCTCTATAGTCTGCAAACATAAATATATGTTATATAAGATATAATAAAGTGTTTTTTATGATCACTTGAGTTTTGGATTCATTTGGATAGAGTTACTTGCTTCTAAAGTTATGTGAACATAATATGCAGTGAAAACACACTAATACATTTGGGGTGAAATTGCGACGGCAATTTGCGACGACAGGCAAATGTCATGCGGTTTTGGCTTTTTTTTTTCAAATATAGCCCGACACCGTCGCAATTGCGATGACAATACATTTGGCAACATCGCAAATTGCGACGTTGTCGGGATATAAGGACAAAAAAAAAAAGGAACGTTGTCATTTGTGTTTTCAACAGCGCTGTAACCCTCTGCGAAATCACATCAGGATATAAGGGCAAAAAAAACAAGAACATTGTCATTTGTGTTTTCAACAGCGCCGTAACCCTCTGCGAAATCACATCGGGATATAAGGGCAAAAAAAACAAGAACGTTGTCATTTGTGTTTTCAACAACGCCGTAACCCTCTGCGAAATCACAGCTACAATTTCTGAGTACGTTGGGTTTATTTTTCTTTTGTCATTATTATGTAATCTAGTATTCAGCTATTAGAGAGCTAAAATACTCAGAAATGAGGACATATCTATGTTGAATTTATTGTTAGCGGCTTTGGTTATTTAGAAGTTTAATTTTATTTGTTCATCTTTCAAGCACAAATGTTTTGTGGACCGTAACGTCTTCATTGTTTCGGGTATGCAGTGAAATAGCCCTAACTTGCAATTGCGATGTTGTCGGGATATAAGGGCAAAAAAAAAAAGGAACGTTGTCATTTGTGTTTTCAACAGCACCGTAACCCTCCACGAAATCACATCGGGATATAAGGGCAAAAAAAACAAGAACGTTGTCATTTGTGTTTTCAACAGCGCCGAGAGAGATTCCCTCCGCGAAATCACAGCTACAATTTCTGAGTACGTTGGGTTTATTTTTCTTTTGTCATTATTATGTAATCTGGTATTCAGCTGTTAGAGAGCTAAAATACCCAGAAATGAGGACATATCTGTGTTGAATTTATTGTTAGCGGCTTTGGTTATTTAGAAGTTTAATTTTATTTGTTCATCTTTCAAGCACAAACATTTTGTGGACTGTAATGTCTTCATTGTTTCGGGTATGCAATGAAACAGCCCTAACTTGTGACTACCTTCACGGTACTTGTGTACATTATCATGTTGTCTTTACAGTGACTGTCCTCATTCAAGTGGCAATTACACAAGGGACAGTCACTGTGAGATGTCCTCATTTGTGACAAGGACAGTCACACTTAGGACATCTCATAGTGATATTCCCTTGTTAATTTCCACTTGAATGTATTGCTATTGAACCACATTAATGCTTTTCTTCTTCAACAAATGAGGACAGTCACTGTAAAGACAACATGATAATGTACACAATTACCAAAAAATGATCTTGTTAATTGATGTAACACTTTGTCTTGCTCACTCCCTATCCTTCACTAGGGTCTCTTTAGGCCAATGTTTTGACTTGATAGGGTACTTAACTATCCCTACACTCTTTAGGTATCTCTACCCAAGATCCCACTCCTTCAACTAGTGCACACCAACAAGAAATACAACGAACTCTGCTCAATACCAATCTAGCTACTAGGACACTCCTAGTCTTGTCTTCACAAATTGAAACACATTCAACAAGAACTTTACTCCATGGAGAGGCTGGCCACTAGGACCTCTATTGGTTTCAATATTACTCCTTCACCTATACTTTTCATCAGTACTTCAATCCGGTTCATCAAACCATGCCAATTGCACCCAAAAATAGGCTGCTAGCAATTAGGCCTTTGTCAAGCCTTTTTGTTTATATTAAGCCACCTAAAGGGCTTAGGATTCAGATGCCCTTTATTGAGAACTCCAAGATATCTAAGGTCTTCTCCTCCTAGATTTTTTGTACACCAACTGCTACAGCCATGCCTGAAAACAAGTATTTTGACACAACTTGGACAGTCTGACTAAGAGTTTGTTTTCTTAGCAGCCAAAGAAACTCACCCAATCTTCTAATTTGACTTGGGGCTTCTTTAGATGTGTGTCTACCTCTCCATGAGATTTTAGTTGAAGCAACCAATGCATTCAACTTGTTGTAATCTTCTTGTAATGATTTGTCATCCCTAACTGTGCTCAACTGACTCACCTAGGACATCATTGCAAACATAGAAAATGAGCTTCCCAGGGCCCCTCCTTCCAAACATATAGTACATGGATTCTCCTCACCCATTCCAAGAGCCTGTATAAAATTGACAATGGAATGATGAGCTAAGACTCCATTTGTTCAACCTGCCTGGTTCAAACCAATGATAGGGTACTTAACAAAAGAATTAACAAACTAGTTGGAATGCTTCAAAACTCAAAAAAAACACAACACAGAATAAAAAAATAACTTGTACTAACTTTTCCAATAGACACTGCGAGCTATCTAATCCATTAATCAACTGAAAACAAAGAAACAAAAAAACTCAAGAATTCACTAAAACCGTGTTACTCTACAAATCTTCTTAATTCCAAATGTTTTTCCCCCCAACCTTTTGCATAGATCGATGGAGGCCTCTTATAGTTGATCTGATGCCTAATTCAATGGTTTCATATAGTTACATAACCATCTTACTCGAAAATGCTCCCTTGCACAAATGTTGTCAATGTTGTGAATGACAACATTGACAACTTGTTACAACCTTTGGGATTTTGGTTCAAAACTTATTGTTCAAACACCATAAGACCCTAACCATGACTTAGTTAGGCTATTTAGACCTCACATAGGCCACTTCTACACTTCTTTGCCCAATTTGACCCCTAATGCTTCATTCCCACTTTTGCCACAATATTGGTAACTTGGGTACAAATTGGCACTTGCCTTCACAAAGGTCACACATGAGGACATCTCACAGTGATCAATTGTCCCTTGTGTAATTTCCACTTGAATGTATTGCTATTGAACCACATTAATGCTTTTATTCTTCAACAAATGAGGAAAGTCACTCTAAAGACAACATGATAATGTACACTCACTGTAAGGACAGTCACAAATGAGGACATCTCACAGTGACTGTCCCTTGTGTAATTGCCGCTTGAATGTATTGCTATTGAACCACATTAATGCTTTTCTTCTTCAACAAATGAGGACAGTCACTCTAAAGACAACATGATAATGTACACTCACTGTAAGGATAGTCACAAATGAGGACATCTCACAGTGACTGTCCCTTGCTGCTTGAATTACACAAGGGACAGTCATTGTGAGATGTCCTCATTTGTGACAAGGACAGTCACACATGAGGACATCTCACAGTGATTGTCCCTTGTGTAATTGCCACTTGAATGTATTGCTATTGAACCACAATAATGCTTTTCTTCTTCAACAAATGAGGACAGTCACTCTAAAGACAACATGATAATGTACACTCACTGTAAGGACAGTCACAAATGAGGACATCTCACAGTGACTATCCCTTGTGTAATTTCCGCTTGAATTACATAAGGGACAGTCATTGTGAGATGTCCTCATTTGTGACAAGGATAGTCACACATGAGGACTTCTCACAGTGATTGTCCCTTGTGTAATTGTCACTTGAATGTATTTCTATTGAACCACATTAATGCTTTTCTTCTTCAACAAATGAGGACAGTCACTCTAAAGACAACATGATAATGTACACTCACTGTAAGGACAGTCACAAATGAGGACATCTCACAGTGACTGTCCCTTGTGTAATTGCCGCTTGAATTACACAAGGGACAGTCATTGTGAGATGTCCTCATTTGTGACAAGGACAGTCACACATGAGGACATCTCACAGTGATTGTCTGTAATGTCCCCTTTTTGTCTAACTTGGAAAACAGGAACAATTACTCCACTTCTCAGACTTACTCTATCAGATACTTACAATTAAACTAAGTAATGGTGGTTACTTAAGATATCAACCACTATTTCAGATTCAATCACAATATGTGTGCAAGATGATATTGATACCAATATGTTTAATAGCACTGTCGGATATAATGATATGAAATATGCTATGAATATGATGTTTCCTATCACTTATAGTGATAGTATAATGATGCTATGTCTGATATAAACAATATTGATATACAATCAATAAGTATTACTTACAGCAATGTATTTGTTGTGTCTGATATGATGATGTAATTATGCAAATGTGTAATATCGCTATGAGTGATATGTTGCTATTTCAGATTTTGAATTATATGCTTGCAACTTCAAATATTGATGTTGTTTCTGACTATCCTTTCTATCTGTGCAATCATGGTGTTGTCTCTGATCTACAATGATAAACTTGAAACCAAACTGCCAAAGGCAGATGCTCTATTGAGTATATCCAAATATGGATAAGTAAATAAAGTTCTAATGATGCCTTGAGTGACTGATGAGAATGCATTCTTATATTGTCTTTAACAAATGAAGAGATGCTATGAATGAGACGTGTCTTGTTTCTTCCTCCATGTCCCTTTGTTAATCACACCTTTCCATAATCCGATAGTTCACATAATATTATTTCATTATTTTCTGATCATAGATAACTCCCAGATTGACTCAATATCAAATCTTTTTATGAAGGTAATCTTCCCTAATTGGTAGTGCAACCAGTAGTTAACATCCATTGTGTTTGTATTAGTTTGGTCTAACTATCATTAGTATTTAGTCAATCGATATTAACTCTTGCCTTATCCCATATTGTTATGATTATATCCAATCTTTCTACTCTGATATAAGTCGATATCATTTTCTGATAATTGTCCATTTATTGGTTGATTGCTTGTAATGGAGTTTGATCTTCAAATTGACTTCCATTCCTGTTAATACTTAAGGATACATTGTACTTATTATCCATGACTGATGCCTCATTCATCAATAGCTTGTGATATAATCACTAATGCTTTTGTGTTTCTACAAGATGTGGTTTATCTCAGACAATCGATAATCTTTCAATCCTTTAGTCGATATCCTCCTATGTGGTGTCTATTGATATAGATAGTAGAATTCAATCTAGTTTATGTTATTGTCATGATAACATAGGAAGTGATGGTGCATATTTGCTAGCGGGTCTTCATGTTTGATATTGCTTTATCGGATATGTCATTGTCTAAACTTGTGCAATTAATGATTATTTATAATATATGAATGGTTATCCTTCTTGCTTATCAATACATCTTCTGAAACACATAGCGACCTATCCCTTATTCATATCATGTTGATCTTGACTTCATAGTATTTGGTTCATTAATCATCCTCTCATGGTATCGATGTGTAATGACTAGTGATTGTTGTATCACTTCTTCATTCCTCATCGTGATAGATAATGCAGATGTTTAATGTAGATGTATATCGATTACAGATATGCGATATTGCTTTAAACGTTATTATTATTATTATTATTATTATTATTAATGTTATTGTTATTATTAAATATTATAATTAATGATGTTAGTAATATTAATAATATTATAATAAATATTATTATAGTGATAACATATTGTTTTATATTGAGAGGTTTATTAATATTATTTATATATTAAAATTATTATATCAATAATTGATTTAATATTATTACTTAATATATTATTATAATATAATATATATAATTTATTAATAATTATTTATTATTAATTTATATTATAATTATAATCATAATTATATTATTTATTAATATTTTAATATTATTTAATTAACATATTACTTATTATGCTAACTATATATTATTATTATCTTTTGATAATAATTATATATTATTGTTATATACCATTAATAATAGATTATTATATATCATCTAATCATTTTATTATTATACTAAGTTCAATATGTCACGGCTCATGACATTGTCCCTTGTGTAATTTCCACTTGAATGTATTGCTATTGAACCACATTAATGCTTTTCTTCTTCAACAAATGAGGACAGTCACTCTAAAGACAACATGATAATGTACACTCATTGTAAGGACAGTCACAAATGAGGACATCTCACAGTGACTGTCCCTTGTGTAATTGCCACTTGAATTACACAAGGGACAGTCATTGTGAGATGTCCTCATTTGTGACAAGGACAGTCACACATGAGGACATCTCACAGTGATTGTCCCTTTTGTAATTGCCACTTGAATGTATTGCTATTGAACCACATTAATGCTTTTCTTCTTCAACAAATGAGGACAGTCACTCTAAAGACACCATGATAATGTACACTCACTATAAGGACAGTCACAAATGAGGACATCTCATAGTGACTGTCCCTTGTGTAATTGCCACTTGAATGTATTGCTATTCAGCCACATTAATGCTTTTCTTCTTCAACAAATGAGGATAGTCACTCTAAGGACAACATGATAATGTACACTCACTGTAAGTGTACATTATCATGTTGTATTACAAATGGACCTTATGTTGGTCAGGATATAAGTGCAAAAAAAAAAGTTGTCATTTGTATTCAAGTGGCAATTACACAAGGGACAGTCACTATAAAGGCAACATGATAATGTAGAGAAACGTTGTCATTTGTATTTTCAACAGTGCCGAGAGAGATTCCCTCCGTGAAATCACAGCTACAATTTCTGAGTACGTTGGGTTTATTTTTCTTTTGTCATTAATATGTAATCTGGTATTCAGCTGTTACAGAGCTAAAATACCCAGAAATGAGGACATATTTGTGTTGAATTTATTGTTAGCGGCTTTGGTTATTTAGAAGTTTAATTTTATTTGTTCATCTTTCAAGCACAAACATTTTGTGGACCGTAACATCTTCATTGTTTCGGGTATGCAATGAAACAGCCCTAACTTGCAACTACCTTCACGGTACTTGTGTACATTATCATGTTGTCTTTACAGTGACTGTCCTCATTCAAGTGGCAATTACACAAGGGACAGTCACTGTGAGATGTCCTCATTTGTGACAAGGACAGTCACACATGAGGACATCTCACAGTGACTGTCCCTTGTGTAATTTCCACTTGAATGTATTGCTATTCAACCACATTTATGGGCCCGTTTGGACCACAGCACATAGTAGCATCTACAGAGAAGAATATCCCAGGTGTAACAAGTTGTAAGAATATACCAACAGTTCTAAGAAGTTCCCTAGCACATAGTAGCATCTACAGAGAAGAATATACAACATGAGGGCAGCCACTGTAAAGACAACATGATAATGTACACTCATTGTATGTGTACATTATCATGTTGTCTTTACAGTGACTGTCCTCATTCAAGTGGAAATTACACAAGGGACAGTCACTGTGAGATGTCCTCATTTGTGACAAGGACAGTCACACATGAGGACATCTCACAGTGACTGTCCCTTGTGTAATTGCCACTTGAATGTATTGCTATTCAACCACATTTATGGGCCCGTTTGGACCACGGCACATAGTAGCATCTACAGAGAAGAATATCCCAGGTGTAACAAGTTGTAAGAATATACCAACAGTTCTAAGAAGTTCCCTAGCACGTAGTAGCATCTACAGAGAAGAATATACAACATGAGGGCAGCCACTATAAAGACAACATGATAATGTACACTCATTGTATGTGTACATTATCATGTTGTCTTTACAGTGACTGACCTCATTCAAGTGGCAATTACACAAGGGACAGTCACTGTGAGATGTCCTCATTTGTGACAAGGATAGTCACACATGAGGATATCTCACAGTGACTGTCCCTTGTGTAATTGCCACTTGAATGTATTTCTATTCAACCACATTTATGGGCCCGTTTGGACCACGGCACACAGTAGCATCTACAGAGAAGAATATCCCAGGTGTAACAAGTTGTAAGAATATACCAACAGTTCTAAGAAGTTCCCTAGCACATAGTAGCATCTTCTAATTGTCTATACCACTTCACAAGGTATTGTTTGCACACATTGTTTTTGGTTCTTTTGATGACCCTTGTTTTGAAATTGCTATTAGGCCTTGTAGCTTATATGTTTTGATTGCTGGAGAGCTTCTAAAGCTAAGCAAGAAGACCATTGCACGAGTTATAGCCGCACGCTCAGGTTTGAAAATTGTATATTTTTTAATCTAATGTATATTTTAACTAGACTTTTAGCTTATTTTTGCTGTATATTTTAATCTAAAGGGAATCATGGATGTGAACTTGAAAGAATTTTGTACTTAGTTCTTATGGAGAGAATAGTAGTAGTTTACGGTCTAATATCAAATAGAGTTTTCCAATTACAGAAAGTTAATGAATTCTAATAGCTTATATGTTTTGATTGCTGGAGAGCTTCTAGAGCTAAGCAAGAAGACCATTGCACGATTTATAGCCACGCGCTCAGGTTTGAAAATTGTATATATTTTAATCTAATGTATATTTTAATCCTTTTGCCATGTCATGTAATATGTCTTGCCTTGTAGCTTATATGTTTTGAAATTGCTGTTAGGCCTTGTAGCTTATATGTTTTGATTGCTAGAGAGCTTCTAGAGCTAAGCAAGAAGACCATTGCACTAGTCGTAGCCGCGCACTCAGGCATGAAAATTGTATATTTTTTAATCTAATGTATATTTTAACTAGAATTTTAAAATATTAAAGGATTTAACTAGGTCTAAGAAGATTTGTGTACTTTTGACAATTTTGCTTAGTCACTGAAAGTTGTAGACCGAAGTTTTCATAGCCCAATTTTTGCTTCCTGCGAAGAACGATCATGTCAGATAATATAAGTGAAGAACAAAATAGGGAGACAATCGCTAGATTGTGGTCTAACTTGAAAAGAAAAGGTGATGGAAAATGTTATTGTCCCTGCAAAATTTGTAAGGGCTTAAACCGTAGAAGACTGCTAATCAAAACAGTTAAGAGACATTGTAGGGAGAATGGTCACATTGAAGGGGGGCATGACTATCATCCACTGGTAAGTTGTTCATTATATCATTTTAACAATTTATATACATATGAAATCACTTGATGATGAGTTGAAGATCATGGTTTATTTATGTTAATCAATTTTATATAGGTTGATCTCCCCAGGGAAGTACATGATATGGAGGAACATGGGGGTGCGAATATCCAAGGTGAAGATAATGATCCCATGGAAGATGACGATCATGTGCCAGAAAACACAATTGAAGATGATGGTATAAATACATTGATCCATGACACATTTAGTCCAAGCAGATCTGATCATGATGATGATGATAGCCTCGATGTACCTCTACTTGAGAAGGCATACGAGCCCCTATACAAAGACTCCCAAACAACTCTTCTCTCTGCTGTATTGTTGTTGTTGAACTTGAAGGTTATGAATGGTTTATCCAACATAACAATGTCATGTATGTTAAGGTATGTCATATATGTCTTTATAGTTAACAAAAGGTGAATAATGTACCACTAATATTGTTTATATTAACAACTTATATTTTTTGCTGTAGATTGATAGGCGAGTTTTTGTTACCACCATCAAATATTCTACCTCACTCATATCGAGAATTATCTGCTATTATGAAAGATATTGGAATGGAGTATCAAGCAATACATGCTTGTCCCAATGATCATATTATATATTATAAAGAACATGAATTTGCAACACAATGCCCTATATGTCATACGAGTAGATATCGAACAGATCAAATAACAAAAAAGGTGTCTCACAAGGTTCTTCGTTACATCCCCATTATTCCACGGATGCGACAATTATTCAGGTGTACTAGCTTGGCACAATTTATGGATTACCATGCACGCAATAGAAGTTGAGATGACATTATTCGAATCCCTGTGGATGGTTTGGCATTTATGCACATAGAGGACAAGTGGCAACACTTCAAAGAAGAACCTCATAATCTCAAGCTTTCATTGGCAGTGGATGGTGTCAATCCATTTGAAGAGATGAGATCTATTTGCTCGGTGTGGCCTATTTTTGTTATCAACAATAACATTCCTCCGTGGATGTCAATAAAGAGGGAGCACATTATGTTGGCAATGATTGTTCTAGGTCACAAATGGGCCCATAAATGTGGTTGAATAGCAATACATTCAAGTGGCAATTACACAAGGGACAGTCACTGTGAGATGTCCTCATGTGTGACTGTCCTTGTCACAAATGAGGACATCTCACAGTGACTGTCCCTTGTGTAATTTCCACTTGAATGAGGACAGTCACTGTAAAGACAACATGATAATGTACACATACAATGAGTGTACATTATCATGTTGTCTTTACAGTGGCTGCCCTCATGTTGTATATTCTTCTCTGTAGATGCTACTATGTGCTAGGGAACTTCTTAGAACTGTTGGTATATTCTTACAACTTGTTACACCTGGGATATTCTTCTCTGTAGATGCTACTGTGTACTGTGGTCCAAACGGGCCCATAAATGTGGTTGAATAGCAATACATTCAAGTGGCAATTACACAAGGGACAGTCACTGTGAGATGTCCTCATGTGTGACTGTCCTTGTCACAAATGAGGACATCTCACAGTGACTGTCCCTTGTGTAATTGCCACTTGAATGAGGACAGTCACTGTAAAGACAACATGATAATGTACACAAGTACCGTGAAGGTAGTTGCAAGTTAGGGTTGTTTCATTGCATACCTGAAACAATGAAGATGTTATGGTCCACAAAATATTTGTGCTTGAAAGATGAACAAATAAAATTAAACTTCTAAATAACCAAAGCCGCTAACAATAAATTCAACACAGATATGTCCTCATTTCTGGGTATTTTAGCTCTGTAATAGCTGAATACCAGATTACATAATAACGACAAAAGAAAAATAAACCCAACGTACTCAGAAATTGTAGCTATGATTTCGCGGAGGGAATCTCTCTCGGCACTGTTGAAAATACAAATGACAACGTTTCTCTACATTATCATGTTGCCTTTATAGTGACTGTCCCTTGTGTAATTGCCACTTGAAGGAGGACAGTCACTATAAAGACAACATGATAATGTACACTTACAGCCCGTGTACATTATCATGTTGTCTTTAGAGTGACTATCCTCATTTGTTGAAGAAGAAAAGCATTAATGTGGCTGAATAGCAATACATTCAAGTGGCAATTACACAAGGGACAGTCACTGTGAGATGTTCTCATTTGTGACTATCCTTACAGTGAGTGTACATTATCATGTTGTCTTTATAGTGACTGTCCTCATTTGTTGAAGGAAAAAAGCATTAATGTGGTTCATTAGCAATGTATTCAAGCAGCAATTACACAAGGGATAGTCACTCTGAGATTTCCTCATTTGTGACTATCCTTACAGTGAGTGTACATTATCATGTTGTCTTTACAGTGACTGTCCTCATTTGTTGAAGGAAAAAAGCATTAATGTGGTTCAATAGCAATGTATTCAAGCGGCAATTACACAAGGGATAATCACTCTGAGATTTCCTCATTTGTGACTATCCTTACAGTGAGTGTACATTATCATGTTGTCTTTATAGTGACTGTCCTCATTTGTTGAAGGAAAAAAGCATTAATGTGGTTCAATAGCAATGCATTCAAGTGGCAATTACACAAGGGACAGTACATGCCCATTAAAGTTGGTGTTTTGTTATCCAGCATGACAATGGAGACAGCATACTCTGTGTCAATTTTACTGATCAAATTTCCCTCCACCAGGCAAAGCAACAATCTGGGTATGATAAGGTAAAGTTTTTGCAACAATTTCTTGTTGCTGCTAAGGTTACCATTGTTTATGGTTTCTATTATATAGTTCTATCTATATTGCTATATGGCCTTTTGTTTAGGATTAAGTAGATGAGGGAAAATATTTCTTTTGTGGATTGTAAACAAAACATTGAATTATTTCAGAGAACAGATCTAAATCTATAAGATGCTACGATGGAGCACATGACCATGTACTTGTGAATATTAGGATCCATGTTAATCAAATGATTGCTTTATGTAAATTACTTTTGAGTAAGTAAAAGGCAATATAATTTTTTGAAGTGTGCAAGGATTTTTATGATATACAGGTGTACGAAGAAATGAATCTGTTTTGTTTTGTATCAATATCAAACATCTCTGATATATTTTCATGTTTTTATAATCTATTTTGCAGATGAAAACTATCCAACAGATAAAGGTTGGGAACTTCTCCCAGCATCTGTACCTGCATCTCTCTTATATACTAAAAGTTGCTTGCCATCAGAAATTGCAGTTCCCTCATGTGACATTGATGGTGAAGTGTTCTTTTCAGAACCATCATTTGTGGTTACCAATGCTCCTATTTTAGGCAATAAGTTTGTTGCATTCCATGAGCCATTGGTCAAGTTTCTTCTACGAGCTTCTGATGCCTCAAAATCTAAGCAGTGCCTACGCATGCCTCATTGTGGTTGATTATCATTCTGTACATGAATTATAATGAGTAATCAGTTTTGGGCCTTGGAATCTTGTATGTAACATGCACAGGCATTTCATGGCAAAATGAATCTATTTTAAAAGCATCAACTTTTCTTACATGATGCTGGATACATAAGTAGAACAAGCGTATATCAAATTGGAAGCAATCAGAACTCCACAATGACATATTATTTAGAGTACTCTTCAGTTTAAGTAATAATGCATATATTGACATTGTAAAGACAACATGATAATGTACACTCACTGTAAAGACAACATGATAATGTACACTCACTGTAAGGACAGTCACAAATGAGGACATCTCATAGTGACTGTCCCTAGTGTAATTGCCACTTGAATGTATTGCTATTCAGCCACATTAATGCTTTTCTTCTTCAACAAATGAGGATAGTCACTGTAAAGACAACATGATAATGTACACTCACTGTGAGTGTACATTATCATGTTGTCTTTAGAGTGACTATCCTCATTTGTTGAAGAATAAAAGCATTAATGTGGCTAAATAGCAATACATTCAAGTGGCAATTACACAAGGGATAGTCACTGTGAGATGTCCTCATTTGTGACTATCCTTACAGTGAGTGTACATTATCATGTTTTCTTTACAGTGGCTGTCCTCATTTGTTGAAAGAAAAAAGCATTAATGTGGTTCATTAGCAATGTATTAAATAAAAAAAAAAAAATTTATCCACCCACGGGCGTCGCAATTGCGACGGGAGCCCGTCGTAATGCGATGCAGGTGCCCATCGCAATTGCTTGGGAGGCCCGTCGCAATTGCGATGGGGGGGCGATGCCCATGCCGCTAACAAATCTTAGCGACATTGCGATGGGAGGGCATCGCAATGGCGACGGCTACCCATAGACGTCTCAATTTGCGACTAAAAAATAGCGACGTCTATGGGTGTTGCTATTGCGACACATAGCCATCGCAATTGTGACACATAGCCGTCGCAAAATGCCCCCAAATGTATTAGTGACATGGCACCTGAGTGCATAATGGGAGGCGTTGAATAAGGAATGGGGATCTATTGAAGCATAAAGAATTTGGGAAGATACTATGGATGGAAATGCATGTGCAAGAATATAAGAAATATGGTGAAGCATACAAAAGGAAGAAATGTTGCAGTAACTCCAGATATACGTGTGCACATAATGTGGACACTTGGACAAAGCACGATTACCTTCAAGAAATGTGATGTCATAAATTGCGATAAATGGAGGATATGATCAACAAAATGCATACACATGACCCACTAATTTAAGAAAAAACAAAAATTGTATTTTAAAATATTTTTAAAATACTTGTGTCAAGATTATACTGAAAGCATCAATGGAAATTTTTATTTTTTTAATATTAAAAATCAATATACATACAAATGGTGGTTCAGTGAATTTGACCAAGTAGAAAGAGATGTGAATAAATTTTAGCAGGATATGCGACATCTTTCATCACAATATAGTGGAACTCCAAGAGTTTTTAAAATATACTTCTCCATTTGGGAGTAATCTAAACTGGAGGCAAGTAAACATCACGTGATTATGGTAAGCAAGCTTTTTGTTTGTTTATAATAATTTCTATTTAGTACTCTCATTTTTTGTGCTTGGAAGATGGAGATGTTTTCTTCACCTCTGTAAACAAATCTGAATTTGCCAACTCCAATCATTTTATTGTTGTTGAAATTGTTTCTGGAGAACTCATGAGAAAATTCTATCACAAGTCATTTTTGAACCCTCCATCGCTCTTATTGTCATTGCTTTCACCATACCCTATGAGTAATGAAACTGCAAAAAATGGATATGAATGTGATATTTCATTCATGTTTGGGACAATGAAGTCAAACACCATTCTTGTGGAGAACAAAGTTATGAGTTGTCAAGCAGTTATAATGCATGTCAGCAGAGTAGTTCGACAAAGCTGACGTCAACCTAAAATTGAAATCTACGGATTGCCCTTTGTCTAATTTTCATCATTGATGTTCAAAGGCAGTCGATCTGTTTCATATATGAAATGCCTTCGACGTAAATTATGTTCATGAAATATATAGTTTTCTCCAAAATCTCAACCTAGTTATGTCATATATATTCTTGTAAAAATAACAATGAAATAAGTTGTATATAGTTTACCTTTTGTTGTCCATACTATAATTATGATCATGAAATATATAGTTTTCCCCAAAATCTCAAGCTAGTTATGTCATATATTGTTGTAAAAATAACAATGGAATAAGTTGTATATAGTTTACCTTTTTTTGTCTATACTATAATTATGATCATGAAATACATAGTTTCCCAAAATCTCGAGCTAGTTATGTCATATATTGTTGTAAAAATAACAATGGAATAAGTTGTATATAATTTTCCTCAAAATCTCAAGCTAGTTATGTCATATATTGTTGTAAACATAACAATAGAATAAGTTGTTAGTCCTATGTTTTGTAAGGGTTGTTAATATTTTCTAATGTTTCTTCTTGTAAAAAACATCCTCTTTTGTTTACATTTTTCTTCTCTCTTCCTTTCATCTTTTCACCTTGGTCTTTAGGATTTTCTTTGTAGATTGGATGGGGTGGTATTATTTTTCATTCTCCTTAATATGAGCTTCATAAATAATTTTAACTAGCTACACTTTGAATGTCACCTATTTCCTTATTATAACATCTCATTTACAACTATGATTCTTGTAAAGTTAGGAATTGGAAGTTATAAACATTTTCAAGATATAAATAAAAAAATCAAGAGAGGAATAAAGTCCCTAAAATAGTTGATTGCATAAGACCTAGTTAAGCTAGAGGCAAATTCATCTTGACGAATAGTCCAGTTAATTTTTAAGGAGATTTCACTAGAATCAATTAAGGTTATATAATATAGAACTCTAATTTTTACCATAGAAAATATGTTAGGTATATGGAAATCGTGACTAATAATAATAATTGCATGTACATTTTTGTAACCATAAAATTGTAAAGATTGAAAATTTGGTTAATCATCTCTTTAAGAAGTTGTTATTTTCCTTCCGAGAACATTTAATAGATATCCAACATAGGGAAGATAGTTTGAGTAGGGTTCTAACAATTCAATTTGGTACTTCATCACTACTAAGACTTAATATGTTAATTTTGGGTTCTATAGGATTTTTGAGAAAAAAAAATTAGCAATCATTTGAGAGGAAAAATAATATGCAAGAAAGTGATTGTATACATAAAATAGGAGATAATATGACTTGGTAGGTGAATATTTAAGAGATTTAAAATTTGATAAGTGATATAAGTAAATAAGTTAGGACAATCACCAAATAATTGAAAGAGAAAGAGAAGGCCACATGACCTAGAGTAGAAAATGTTAAGGAAAAAATCACATGGAAGTAAAGCAAGAGATCATAAAAGGGGAGTTCATTCTATATCCAACAATGGAGTTAGTAGAAGAGTGTTGGATAATGCCAATTATTGTGTAGTAGAAAACTAATTAGCAAGAGTAGGAAACTTCCTACAATGGGCTTCTTAAAGAGGCTTCCATTCTCTTCAAATTGAAATCTTAAATTTTTATTGTCATGCATTTCAAGAGATAAAATATAACAATAACAATAAGAGGAGAAAGATTAAGGGTAGGAAGGTGCAGTAAATAGGAATAAGGAAATATATTTGTGATGAATTCAAGAAATTAGTAAGACATGGAGGAAATAAGTAGGGTCCTTTGTTAATATGGATGCTTGCATTGCTACAAAATTTTGTATATTTGGGAGAAACAAGATTAATTGAAATAGAGAATACATTCGGTCAAAATCCCATATATATGTAAAGTCACGAATATTGTAATGGGTTTCTATAGAATTTACTTTTAGTTTAGTGAAGAATAAGTATGCATTTTGATTTATCAAAGTTTTTCTCAATTTTCTATTTGCATATGATATGTATATATTTAATTATTTTTGTATATGCATTTGTATGAGTTTATTGTGCTTGTAACCTCAAGGGTACATGGTTAAACATTTAAATCTATGGTCTCTAGAGGAAGATCTCCATTGACAAGGAAGTGAAGAATGTGAAAGGAGACTAAATACAATTTAGAGAATTTTTAGGGGTAACCTTAGAGCCCCGTTTATGCTAGACAGTATAGGAAAATAAAGTAGAAAAATATAGACTCCCTATGTATATACTCTTGAGAACATTAAAACCCTTAAACTCTTCCAAACCCTAAAACATTTAACATCTCACGTTTAACATAGCAACAAGAAGTCATTTATTCCTTCTCCATCCAACCTATTTCACTGTAGGTCTATTTGAAATTTTAAACTCACTTAGGTGTTACCTAAGTGGAGTAATTCTTCTGCTAGAGCTAGTTGAATTGGGCAAGAATAAATTATACCATTGTGATCTATGTTTTCTCCTTGTAGTGGTCATTGTTATATTGGTGGTACTCTTTTGGGTGTGAAAATAATTATTATATCTCATGTTATGAATGTAAGTTCTTTAATTTTCATATATATATTTTTTCTTTGCTTTAGTTTGATACTTTATTATGTAATGATTCAACTAATCTCCATGTATTATTGATTATTGTTTTATAGTTCAACATGATGTCAAGGAAATGACCAAAGATGGACATCAATGGAGCTTGAAGTTAAGAATGTGAAGAAAAGGGAGTGAATGGAGCAATTTTGTGAAAGTAAGAAAACATCATAGATGAAGATATATCATCCTTTCCAATTGATGATAAGTAGATGATAAATTAGAGAAACATAGACAATAGATGATAAATTCTTTATTTTGAAGGTCACTTGTGGCTTGGTCCTTTGATTATGCATGTCTTTTGACCTCACTTATCTCTATCTTTTGTACTTCTTTTGATATTTGGTCATGCTTGGAAGTATGCTAGGACTTACGTCAAGATGATTCCTTGGATATCATTGATGAAATTCAAGCACACAAAAATGAAAAAGGCGTCACAAAAATGTCGAACAAGATTAATGAATGCATATACAAATGTGCTACTAGACTAGCAAACTAGTGTGATATAAATAATTCTTTTATTTTTTAAAATTATATTTACCTTTTGGGGTTGATTGGTTAGTAGATGAATTCCAATGTCATAGGATAGTTTCATAAATACACTTACACGGTCATTGATTATAATTAATATTTGGTCAGTGAGGTGAGTTCATAACTATGAAGATGACCTCATGATTACCAATGATGAATCTGAGAGAATACATGAATTCATAGTTATGAAGATGACCTTATGATTGTAGACATTACCAAAGATGAAACTGCCAGAATTGATTGTAGTAAATGCAGAGCTTGAACATTAATCCATATATCCTTATATATAATAAGATCCATATATCAATTATATAGATTTGTGTACATATAGAAGTGAAGGATTC
Source organism: Chamaecyparis obtusa (assembly GCA_027943335.1). Taxonomy (NCBI): domain Eukaryota; kingdom Viridiplantae; phylum Streptophyta; class Pinopsida; order Cupressales; family Cupressaceae; genus Chamaecyparis; species Chamaecyparis obtusa. The sequence continues at coordinate 477,639 of BSBK01006175.1, read as the reverse complement.
ATAAACATAAGATCTTGTGTAAAAAAAGATACAACAAAATCTATGTAAATATGTTTTTCTTCTTAATATCAACCAACTTCTTGTCCATACATCATATTTTATACAATAAAACTATTAGTCTATAATTAACATAAGATCTTGTGTAAATAAAGATACAACAAAATCTATGTAAATATTTTATACAATAAAACCATTATTCTATAATTAACATAAGAGCTTGTGTAAATAAAGATACTACAAAATCTATAGAAATATGTTTTTCTTTAGAATATCAACACACTTCTTGTTCATACATCATATTTTATACAATAAAACCACTATTCTTTAATTTTAAATTTATAATAATATGAATAAAATGATTCCTATATTTAATTTAAAAAGAAAAAAAACAACCTAAAACATAATAAAACAAGAGTTGTGCATAGCAGGAGTCCCTGCCTTAAATTATGAAATGAGGTCTGATGTTTAGGAAATAAATTTTCAAGTGCTATTTGAAATCAATGTATTAATAAATTGAGTAAGACTTTGCATTGGACGTGTACAGTGTGGATGCATGAATTTGAAATCTGGATTTTATTAATTTTAAAAATTTGCAAATGTGTCACTTTTTTGTCGATACTTTCGGCATGTATAGACCGGAAGCAAATGATATTTTGATAGTTAATGGTAGGTATGTTCTTAAAGCTTAATAATCAATGTTTGTGGTGGAAATAGTCTTATGCAGGTGTCTATGTATTGTTCTTGTTTGGGGTTAGAGAAATGACTGAGTTTGCATATTTGATTCTAAATGCAAAAGCGAAGACAAGGAAAACTTCATATGGGGTGGTAGCTGTGAAGACGTGTCTAGTTGTGTAATTTAGAACTACTTCAGGACAAGGAAAGGGTGAGCAATAAAGTTATGTGTCCTTTTATAGATGCATATGACATCGTCTAGAGAGAAGTGAAAGAAGGCTTGCGTATCTATGTTGAGGCAGGGGAAAGTTGTTTTAAAAAAAATCACATGTATTGCACATATTATAAAGAAATGTTGTCAAAGTAGTAGCTACAATGGACATGAAAAATATCCACAAACCAAAATACCAAATGAGAATTGACAGCTACAAAGTCTTGTAGATGCAATTAGAAAATAATAATCAATATATTTGTCATCATGTCAGGAACTCTGTCATGGCTCTATGGATTCTAATATGCAAATAGTACTTGAGTTGTAGCTATCATTATTGACAACCAAATATCTAAACTGTTGATTTCACTATCCAAAATTTCATCCCATTAATACTTTTGGCCCAATAGGTCATTCTTTGATCCATTTGGTTTGTATCATATAGGAAAATTTTAGAGGTTAAGCATGAAAGAGCCATAGTAAACAAAGTAGAACATCAAAATATCTAGGACTTTAACCATACATGTTTTTGTTTTGAATAATATTTAGTTAAAATTAAAAAAAACCTGTAAATTCTTATAAAGATGCGAATAAAAAGATGAAAATGAATATAATTATAGCCAATTTGTTAAATACTTTCACTTTTTAATGCACCCTTGAAACTTATCATCTTAATTTCTTAGGTACCAATGTGTTAGTAACTGTACTAACTATATATGACCACCTCTGATAGAGATGACAACTAACTAAATTTTATGCACATGCCAAATAAACAACATACATTTTTTTATAAGATCCATGCTCTTTGTTGACACTTCAATCCTGTGCACTGGAAGCCTAATTCATTCACCAAAAATTTAAAGATACAATAGCATTTCCTTCACCTTTTAGATCAATTGGCATTTTTTAACTCGTATTCTTCCCGAAAAGCAATCTAGAAAACCATGCACAAAAACAAAAGAAATTCAAGAATGATACAAAAATAGTCTATACGCATACACTTCGTCAGAGTAGGTGTATTGGTGATATGACTTTTAATTTTCTTATAGGTTTTATGTTTTTTAAGGATTCATTCTTTTTTGGTATTTTTTAAATATGAAATTTAAGAGTCTTAAAACATATTTGAAAAATTTAATATAAACTTTATCATGAAGTTAATCTTTATGGAAAATGATTTTAATATATTTTTTCTTTTAAGGAGGTGGGCTATCAAAATTGTTTCAATTCTATCAAGATTAATAAATATAGTCTATTTTAAACAATATTACTCTATAATTTCCTTTAATGACCTCAAAAATATATATTTTTTTATTTTCATGTAATTCTATTGTCTATACACCTTTATAACATATTCCTTATGAGGTAGTGGGATTGGTTTTATGATTGTGGCAACTCATTCAAATTTATTACTCTATCACCAATTTGCTTGGATGATTTTATCACAATATCTGGTCTACGATATTCTTTTTAGACAATAAATAGTGTGAGGGACACATAAGTCAATCATGGTAAAACATCCACGTTTCTATCCACACCTCTACATGAAATCTACACCAGCTCATTTACGTGTCCTGTAAAATGATGTCGACTTGTCAAATATTCAAATGCTTGTTGAGGACCATTCTTCACATAGATATTTTTGAGGAAATTTCTGTGTTCTATTATATTTTAAGTCTGCTGAATGGACTATTTTAAGGTACTCTACGAAATTCTGGATTAAAAAAAATCAAAACTAGGAGTTGATTGCATTGTACTCGGTGCAGAATTATGCACTAAGAATATATACACATTGAGAACTGAATTTTGTGATATATAAACATTGAGAGCTGAATTTTGTGTCCATGCCTACAGGGGGAGCAGGAGAAAGCGTGTGTGGTGAGTATGTGAAAGCGTGTGGAGTGAGTATGTGCATGTACTTGTTTAATCATAAGAGAAGCAATGCACTTGTCTAAAATAGAGCAATAAACCCCTATTATGAGGATCCACAAGAATGACCGTCAAAGGTGGTTATTAGACATGGGAAAGAATAAAGTTGCAGTGAAAAACCCTGTGAGGAAGGAATGATGGTAAATAATACCAAGTATCAGAAAATCTCTAAGGAGCCACTGGTTACCTTGCATGTGATAAAAGTGACTAGTGCACTGAACCACCTCTTTATAGAGTCAAAGAAACCCACCTCTTGTCCAGTAAAAATGAGTGTCAAATTCAGTGAAAATGATAAGTTGTAGCCCAAAATGTTTTTCAGAGGCACAGACAACAAGAGTAGATTGGATTCAACCAATTTGAACAATGGACAGCTTGGACCAACTTTGAACTGCTTTGGTCATGCTCATTATGCCTTATGCCTTGGGTAGTTGACTTCACCTTTAATTTGTAGTTGACCTATTTAATTACAAGCATTTAAACATATATTTAGCCTAAAAAATGAAATGTTAGTTACTAGTAAAAATAGTTTTAATATAAGTCCATAGTTTGGAGAAACTGTGAAAGAATTATCTTGAAGTTGATTACACTGATTAAGGAGACTAGATTATAAGAATATGCATTCAATGATGGAAGGATTGGCATAACCCTCAATCCAGTAAAAAGAGTGTGCTCCACACTTTGCTATGTTAATCCAACTTAAAAGACTATAGGGAACAATAAGAAGATATATTTGTCATCAAAATCTAATTCATAAAACTAAACCTATTAAGTTTTTTCATTGAGCAACCACCTATTAATACGTTTAAGAAATTTTGGCTTCAACATCAATGAGTTTGGAAAAAGTTCAATTTTTTTATAACTTTCTTATGACTCTATATGTTTTGTACAGAGATTATGACAACTTTCAAAGAGAAAATAAAATTACTGGTTACTTCAGGATAGCTTCCGCATACAATATCAAATGTCGTATGATGATGTCGTGGACAATGAGATTGAATTGTCAAAACACTTGCGGTACTTATTTAAGGCCTGATATCTGCATGCTTGATAAAAGGAATTTCCATTCCCGTTTGAATGTTTCAACATTAGTCTCAAACATTACTTGTTATGAAAACTATAACACTCTAGTCTTATATTCCTTTACTAAAAACTGTTACTTTATAGAGCTTACCAAATAAACATTCAATAAAACAAGGCTCACCTGTAGTTGGTGTTTTAAATGTTAAATTGAAAAAAATTAGCATTAAACTATGAAGAGCATCATATTGGTGAGATAATTTTTATTTAAGTTTACGATATATTCTTTGTCATGCTTGAAAAATCCAAAAAAAGAAACCACAAAGAGCAATTGTCACTTATATATCATTGGTATATTCTTTGTCATGCTTGAAAAAATGCAAAAAAGAAACCACAAAGACCAATTGTCACTTATATATCACACCATTTAAGTCGTATGATGAATTTTAGATAAAAGATGTCATGTACTGTATTTTCTTTATGTTCAATAGTAAACGAGTGACAGTCATAACTACTGCAAGCTTAGTCCAAGCACCATTGTATAGATTTTGTAAGTAGATTCTGTGATGCAATAAAAGAGGCCATTGCACCAAATTCCTAGATCAGATCCAAATTTTGCATACCACACATATACTTCACCATGTGCAGATCTCTGTTCCAAATGAAAATAAGTTTAGGACAAGGTTGCTACTGAATTTTCATTCTAATATTAGAACCCAAGAGTAACCCAAATCTAATTGGCAAAATCTCAATACTATAGTGGTTCTTGGAATACAACGTCAACGACTGAGACAGACGCCAATAATTATGTTTTATCTTTGCATAAGGATATCATAAGCTCTTAAGAACTGAACAATTCTTCAAAAGCAAATGCATTACAGGATCCCTATAGCACCGAAATAGTGCTAACGAACAAGCAGAAGACAAGTTGGATGTGTTATTGGTTGCAGAAAACATTGTTAGGAATCTCTTACTCATAACTACTTGGAATTCACCTTTTTCTTGTAGTGCTATGTTTCTTTCACATGCCTTGAATTACACCACAAAGAAGAGTTCTATTTCAAATCCCATCATATATATTCTAAGCAATATAATTTCTTAGTGGTCACATGCAATATTCGTTTGCAAGTTTTGTTACTTATTAAAAGATGTTTAATTGTTTATCGAGCTGGTAATATTGATTATTTGGGCGTTGCCAATGGATGCTTCTCACCTTATTATGTACTTTTGAAGCACAACAAGATACAACATGTGTTAGTTTTGATTCTTAATCTCAAAAGAGCATCTTAACTTGTCATCATGTATATTTACTCATATTCTCCACGTGATTTTAAAGCTAACAATATTTATTTTCTTCAAGTTTCTTGGTATTGAATCTTTATGCTTCAATGTAGTATATTAGTGATTGTTTGATAGAGATCCCCCTCTTTTTTTTTTCTATGCATTTTGCAATAAAAGGTTATAGAAGTTCTTCCATAGATCTGTCAAAATAGAGTGTTAACTTTTAAATTATTAGTCATTTGGCAAAACTTGACTATTTATTCTTTTATTGTCTATTGAAAAGGCTTAGATTTTCTATTCCTATTGGTTTTTGAATGTCTATGGCGGTCACCATTTATGTTCATTTTAAGGTCTCCGCAATATGTTTGTTATTTCCTGAAACAATATAGTATGAGTCTGTTATTGAATCACGACAATTCTTTGTCATTGTGTATAAGAAGAATCAATGATGAGTTCTACACTAAAAGGAACAAAATATACAGGAATGTTTGCTAGGCCTTGCTAGCTTATTTAAGGCTCGGCCAGAGATGGTTGAAGCAGTAAAAAAAAAATGTTTTCTTAGCAGAATACATTACTTCATTGAATCCATTTTGTCTCTAAAACTAACAAAGGGGTTTCCAATGAATAGGGCATCATGCAGGTCAAATGAGAAGGTTTACCTGTCTCAACGACTTCCTTAAAAGAATTTGAATGAAGCTTGCCCTTTCTTATCATGTCCAATCCAATGAACATGGAACCTTAACCGAATTATCATCATTCAACAATAAATATGTTGGGAAACTACAAGACATACTTTTCCACATTTCTGGCAAAGTGGTTAGAGAGGAGATTTGGACATCATAATGAGAGCATCAAACTTGTTCTTTCATTCTAATTGAACTAGTTTCTAATCATGCAAACTAGAGGTGGAGCTCTACAGCTATTGCAAAATGGTCTGACCAATATGTATCCAGCAAAGTGAATTTTGCTAGGGAAAGATCAATATTGTGCAACCAAAAGTGATCCAACAAACTACCTGCATTTTTTGTTGGCTTGTCGATAAGAAAACTTAATTTGTATTGTTTCATAAGTTCAGCAAGCATTGTCTATGGTCGTGTGGAATGTAGCATGTCAATGTTAAAGTCTCCGGCAATTATGAGTTTGCAATTCATTGGTAGCATGGTAAATATGTTTATGATTAGATTCAATATGTGGTCCATAGGTGCATTTGGTGCTATATAAATATTGGTGATGCGAAGAGTAGTGCCAAGATGGAATATATCAATTGTTATGGATTCTAGGTATTGTGTTTCAAAAGTATCAGTTTTTAACAATGTCAACGTTTTTGCATAGCAAGTCAACAACCCATGAATAGATAGTGAAGAATGGAAATTAAATTTCCCATGTAGCAAGTGAAGATGCTAATGTATCTTGTCATTTGTCTCTTGAAAGCAAAGTATAGTTGCTTTAAGCAAATCATGGTCGTGGGCTATTTCTTGTGTGTGCAATGCAAAGCTTTGAGTATTGAGAGAGCATACAATGACATGGTCCATTGATACAAGAGAAAGACTATGTTGTAGTTTCCATTGTGCCTGAGTTCGAAGGTGTTGCATTTCTTTTTCTACTTTTTGGGACACTTTGAAGTTTTGATGCTGCAATTTGTGTATCAAGTACAGGGCCTCAATGTTTCTTACACGGGAAAGGACAGTATAGACAAGACCATGTTGATACACTTTAGAAGGATCAAAAGCAAGTGAATCCATTTTCAGGCCTCGTGATCTATGAATGGTTCATGCAAATGCTAGTTGAACAGGGAATTGTGATTGAGTAACAATTTTTGCTACTATTTTGACTTTTCTAGCGATTCTCATTATTGGGGTCCAAGAAGGTGAAATAGAACGTGTGTATATGACTTTCTTTTTTTGGCGTCAGGATTTTCCAATAGCAGCGTCATTGAATTCTATCCATAGGATGTCTTCATGGTCAGATGTGTGCATTTGGAAAATGTCGTCAACACCGTTAACTAGCCCATCTTGTGTATCTAAATTGCCAGCTATTAGCTCAACTAATATTCCTGGCTTGACATAGATTGTACTAGGCAGCGATGATTTTTCAACTTGGTAGTTTGTATTGTCAAGAGGAGACTTGTTTGTATCGATAGCATCAAACACATAGAGCTTAGCGGGCAAGAAGTCCAACATTCTTTTGTTATGTTCATCGATGGTTGTATTTCTCTTAAACAAGTATGGGAATTTTGGGTCCTTGGGAGGGGTCTTGTAACATGTCTTGTTCAAATAGGATATGTGTTCATCAGTTTGCCGGCCAATTCTTGTATGGTTTAGAATGGAAATGAAGTGTCCATCTGTTTGTCTAGCTACATGGTGTAGTTCAAAGCAAAGAACATTTTCCAGCCAAAACATGTACGGGATTTTGTCATTGCCTATTTTAGGCTCCTCAAATATCCAAGCATCACATACAAGTTGTGCTTGGTACAAGTCACCGTAGAATATGATATCGACATCTCCAAATGGTTTTGTTGGTGTGTGTTTGATTTGGTGTAGTCATCTGTCTATATTGTATAACATTCTAGATAATAATAGTGATGCCTCATCAATGAACAAAACCTGCAACTGGTCCAATTTCTTGGTTAGACTGTCTAGTGTGTTTGAGTCCAAAGGCAACATCTTTGAAGAGCTACAAGGGAGGTGGAAGATAGAATGTGCGGTTGTGCCACCTGCATTAAATGCAACCTTTCCTGTTGAAGCGATGATGATTCCTTTAGGCTTGTATGGGTCACTTTCAAGTTGCTTATCAAAGTGTCAAATCATTGCTTGGAAGAGCACTTTTGCAGTGAAGGTTTTCCCAGTGCCAGCCCCTCCTGTTAAGAAAATATATAGTGGTTTGTTGGGTGCTAGTCTCTTTGTCATCATTACATCTATGACTATTGATTGTTGTTCTTCATTCAATTTTCTTCGCAACATGAAATATTCTTGGCTATTGAGCAAGAATGGGTGAGCAATTTCTAAGAATGTCGAGTGAGGAATATCTTGGTTTTTTTTTCCTCTTTTCACTTGCTCTATGTCATTCATGATGTCATATTTTTCTATTTCTATTTTGGTCCAGGTCTGGTCATTGTCATTGTCGAGGTCTATTGCTGGATGGCTATCATTGTTAGCTTTTGTTGCAGCTAGTTCAATGTCACCCCATGTACTAGGTATCTGTGCTATGAACATGTTTTCGACATCTGCAATTTGTGACTTGTTTGCATCAAATGCTGAACTCCATGTTTTATGTCCTAGCAACAATGATTGTTCATTGTTTCTAAAAGGAACATAAAGCATAAGTTTTTCTCTAAAGTAATTTTCTGGATCTTTATGTAGATTGTATCTTACAAAGTGTATGATTTGTGGCTTTGCTCCTTTTTTTTATTCTTTTGATGGATAATGTGAGTAAAAAGTAGTATATTCTGCAAGGGACAAGTTCTCATAGAGTTTTGGACGTTGTATGTATTTGTCTACTGCAGAGGCATACATAATGTTCTCAGAGTCATCTTTTTCCTATGCGAGTAGCTTGGGGTTTTTTAACATTAAAATTCTATTTTCAGCAGGAGCTGTATTGATGAAAATGGTTTTGCAAGAACTTCTTCGTAATGGTAGAGAAAGAGCAATGTGAACTGCTTGGCGACTAGACATTTGTTGGTAGTTTAGCAATGCATTGCCTAGCTTTTGTATGAAGTGTATCTTATCACTGTAAGCATAAGTACATTGTTGGCATATTTGGTGAAATGCAAGTGACAATGTTCTATCTTGTTTCATCATGTATGAGCTACAATAAGTTGCAGCAGCATATGCATCCAATATAAATTGTGCATCTGTATTTACATACCATAGGCTTGGAACATTTCTAGCGAATGAATTTATCCAAATATTTGCAGGATGCAATTTTAATAAGATGATTCTTCATGAAAATGTTGCTTGCAACATTTCAATGTAATTTGCTTCATCAACTTCAAATTTACAAGAAATCGTCAAAAGTTACCTCTTTTGTGTAGTGTTTGCTTTCTAATTGCTTGAAAAATAGCTTTGCCCTTTGCTTCATTGCAGGGCTAGTATTTTGTGAAGGTTCTAAAAGTGTTGTTTGCCTCATGGGAGGCAAGGGAAAGCTAAACCGACAACTAGATGTTCTGTACTTTTTGCATGTTTTTGTATGATGATGTGTCTGCATTTTCACTAGATGCGCATCTAGCAATGTAGAGTCACATGAGATGTATCGGTCAATGAAGCTTTCTATGTCGATGTTTTTGCAATGTCCAAAGGTAGGTGCATCTGCCACCCATAACATGAAGTGTGTGTGCTCATTCCCTCAGTTTTGGAATTCTGTAACAAAAAAGTAGTCAAAGACTTTACCAAACAAGTCTTGGTCTTTTAGCATCATCTTTCAAAATGCATTAAGCCTATGATTGAAATAGCGGCTGCAAAGCATAGGGTTTTTCTTAATTTCAAAGTCTAGGTCTTTGTCCTCTATAGTTTCATTGTGCCTAGCATGTTGCGTGCTTGATATGCATTGCAATGCTTTGCACAAAGTCTCCCATAAGTGCTCAACACTTGTCAGTGTCACAAAGAAAGTTGGAGGTCCTAGTTGTCCTATCATTGCAAATATGCTTTTCCTATTGTTGTCTAAGTAGTCAGGAGATGTTCGAATACTTCCCAATGACCTAAAACCTAAAGGTGACTTCAATATTTTTTCTAGATTAGCAGGGTTTCGCACATCCTTTGCAAACAATTTTTCACCTTTCAATTCAGCTTTCCTTATACAAACCCATGCCAGCGAGGATATTTGGTAAATAATTATTTTTATAGCTTTGAAAAATATATTTGTCATATGGGTTGAAAAGTCATTGTCTTTATGCATGAGCTCCCACTTGACTATTTTTTGGTAGCTAAATTTTTTAGTGATGTCTTTTGGTCGTGGAAAACCATAAAACAAGGTTGGGAAATTCATTTCTTCTGAGTAAATGTCCTGGAAAATTCCAAGAGGTTTAAATCCTTCAGATGGCACAATTTCAATAATGGTTGTATCAAGGTCTTTGATTGAATGTGATTCATTAAACCAATGGATGAGTGATTCAGTTATGGGCTCTTCTTGAAGCTGATCCAAATCATCATCCACGTTAGTTCCAGAGTCTGTGTCTGTGGCTCCACTAATGTCTGTTTGCATTTGTTGATGTTTGGTTTCTAGTAGGGTCTCCCAATCTTTATTTATCATGATATTTTCTTTCGTATATAGTGGTGTTTTGGACAAAAAATTTAAAGCATCCATAACAAGAGTAGGTCTAACATTTCCTTGTGCATATGCATTTTTGTATTCCAATTTACATTTTATTCTAATTGCAATTATTTTTGTTTCATCTATATGTCTAGGCAATGCTTGTTGGACTTTGTCGAAGTCAACAGGAACATTGATAATTGTACCGTTTAGGCCATATTGTGCTCTTTTGTAACCCAATTGCCTAATCTGTGCAAAAGAAATGCGTAGGGAAACTAGTATTTCTTCTAGGCTAGTCAAGGAATGGACCATATCTTTTTTTTTATTACGTCTTATGTTCCATGGTGAAGCGAACATGGGTAGTTTTCCAAGCTTGACAGCTTCTATACATTGTTTACAAAAAATTTTGGCCTGCCACAATGTTTTTCTTATTACTTGCAATGGATAGAAAAGAGAAATCATGAACAAATGCATTGTTTACTTTGTAAATGTCTTTATGGAAACATAACATTTCACAAATGGCACAGGCTTTAGTAGGTGTATCGTTAATGGCTGGTAGGTATTTTTGAATAGATTTTTGGTTTGTACTATTGACTGTAGTTGCATCTATATGGATTTTCGAGTGGCGCATTGTTCTTGCCTTACGAAATACATATCTTGTCTTTGTCCTAGCATGTGATGTTGTTTGATGCACAATATTATTTGTTTGAGCAGATTGTTGATTGTCGGTATTTGGCAAGAGCTGGGCCTTGTTGCAGATTGTTGCTTTTAGATGGCATAATGAGCAGTGCGTTTCCTTCCTTTTGTGAGATAAAACTATAGTTTGTTTATTATTTGAGCTTTATGCTGGAAAGGGTGTTGTTTCTTTCTTTGGAAATGCATTTTCATTTTCATGCAATAAGGCATGTCATTTTCTAAGTATTTCATCTAACAAATGTTGTCTTTCTTGTAGTGGCTTGTAATGGCAATGGCCTGAACTGCTCTTGTAACAGAATAATTTTATGTGCTGGTTGGTTTTTATGCAGTTGCAGAATAAATTTACTTTAGATGTGGGAACTATTTTCCATATGTATATAGTTTTCTGAAACAAGTATGAAATCCATAACAAACAAAATTCAAAACCCTCTAGGTTGTTGTAAATGTATGGCATTCCCATCTTGCTGACTAGTGTTCATTGTTGCAAGAGGAATTGGTTACTTGACATTGTAGGTTGTTGAAGCATGCTGAAGTAATGCAAGACAAAGGTGTCTTCCACTGCCAATGCATTGGCCAATGACTGGGCCATGAATAGTCATAAAGCAAGTGCATCAAACCAATTATCAAGCAAGGCAACATTGCTAGCGAACAGGCTCTCACCACATGGAGCAACAAAAGCAGGCAGTTGTTGGAGGCCAACCTGATCAAGTTCAGGTTCTATTACAATTGAATTAGTTGTGATTTCACAAGGCACAGCTAACAAATGCGGTTGCATTATTTGCATTCTATTATATGTGGTTTTTCTTGAGAAGATAGGTTCATAGTGCCCAGCCAATGGATTAAGATCATGGAAAAGAATAGATATTTCAAAATGAGAAGCATCTGTATTGAAATGCAAATATGGTTTCTTTCTTGTTAAAGACCAAATGCATATGGATATGTTTAACCAATGAGCTATGCAATAGATAGAAAATGTGTCACCCCAAAGGCCTGTCTCACCAACTGTGTTGGTCTCTGTTGCGGAAAGTCTCATCCTTCGCAAGTATGTGGCCTTGTCATTAACTCTTTGCAAGTCATGAAGTATTGATGGGTGCAACTCATGCTCGTAAGAGTTTAACGCTACAACACAACGGTTGTTGAGGTAGTGCAAGAAATGGGTAACAAGACCATTGTGTAGTTCAGATGATGTATAGCGACAGTGAAGCAATACATGGAGTGTGTCAAATAAGCAATCACCAACCTTAAAGTTGAATCTATCTATTCAGAAGCATTGCACATTGTCCAAAGCTTCGTCAATTGATATGTTCTGTACATTATCATTGATTTTGTATGTTTCTACCATAATTGGATTATCTGACATTTGGTTTGTTTGTTTTTTCAATGCGTTTGGGAGCGGATTGCTCAATTGGATGATAAAGGAAAATGAATTTTTAGTACATGAAATGTCTATATATGTACACAAAGGAATGTTACATATTCATCAAAAGGGAAAATGCAAAAGGATTTGCAAGTACAATTCTCTGTTTATATTTTTGTTTAGACTAATATGCGTATAGGGTAGGTTCTGATCAAATGCTAGCTCTAGTTGCAATTGGCTTCGAAGTCTAAAAGTGTGAACACAGCAGGAAGTAAATAAACTTAGAACTATGCACCAGAAAGGTATAACAATGTCTACTAACCTTCAAGAGTAGGGGAGCAAGAGTTCTTATATTTTCTGCATGTAGTGAATGTCCTGCAACAGGAAGTAATGTCAGATTGTAAATACATACGATTCGATGTCGATCAATTGGAAACAAATGTACTACAATTTAATAGAGATGCATTTTGATACTTCCTATTCTAGTTAGTCATGGAATTGTATTTTTCTAAAGAGATTGCTAATCCAATTCACAAGTCTTTAAATTTCCATAAACATGGCACAAATATTAGCAATGAACATCGAGCAGTGCTTGTGGTGAAAAGGATATTTGGAAATGCTACTAAGTGTGGAACAGACTAAGCATCCACTGACCTATTTTGTGAAGTAATACCTGCACGTTGCATAAGCTTTGTCATACAATGAGGTGGCACACTAAACTTTGTTTTTGTTATTCAAGAATTAGAAAGCGAACATTTAATGGTTCATAGATAATGCTAATTCTAGCTCCTAGTAGATTGTTCCAATAAAATTTTGTAACAAACAATACTATTGGCAATTTATTTATGTCTTAACAAAATTCCATTGCCTTTTAAACTAGCATTCGTACACAATCAAGATCTAGAAGCACTATTGATCAGTACTATGGACTGTGGAAATATTATTTCTCTTATTGGTTTCCTAGTTGCTAGTCCTGGTATAGGTAGATGATGTCCCCATTCATGTATTTGGGAATTTAACCATAAACTAAAATCAAAAGGGCTATGCTAAGCATTATATTTGGTAGTTTGTATGGTATGATCATTTTGATGCTAAGGCCATTGTTTTGATATAGTGTTGAATTAAATAGATAAAGACAAGGAAACCATAAACTTTGCATGTCGCTAAGGTTTGTGCCCCATATAATCCTAAAGCATAAAAGGCATGGTGGATCTCAATACCAATAACAATAACTATAGTATTGCAGGAACTAGAAGCAAAATGCAGCCCACTAGAAGTGCCAAAGAAAGCCATCCGATAATCTAAAAAATCTAGATAATATTCTTAGCTTCTAAGTAACTGGAAAGGTGAAATTTGCTAGACTTTGGCAAATTTGGTACATCTATCCCAACTAGTTGTAAACTCCAATTACCCAACAAAATTGCAGAGGCTAGGGCTTGCAAGTTATGTACAAAATTTAACCATACTAGAGAACATCTTTCTCAATGTAGGCGACATCTCTCCAAAGGAAGCATCCAAAAAGTGGGATGAAGTTATCACCTCTTTTGCTAATCTTACGAATCTTGAGATGTATGCTTATAGTTAAGTAGGACCACTTCCTCTCTCTATAGCCAGTTTCTTTAGACTTGTCAGTGTCCAGATGGAATTCGAAGTGATATATATCTTCTATTTAGGGTGTTTATAATGACAAACAAAAACACTAAATAGACTATCACAACTATAATAAGAGATCATACAAAGACTGGTAGAGAAGAGGACAAACTAAAGAACATATTAGAAGATTTCACTCCATAATTATTTGTGTCTCATGCCTATTTAAACATTGTATGTTTTTCAAATAGGACAATGATGTATCTTTAGGAGATGGCCATTACTATCATGTGTCAATAGATGATTTAATCAACTATCTTCATAGACAATACTATTACATGCAATCCCTCTAAGATCTTGAGAAAATTATACTTTAAAAGCTCAAGCAAGGAGGGAAGTGGATTCCAGTTAAAATAGTTTTGATTGCTAGTCAAAGAGGCTTACCTAAATCTCTATTCTTATAGAGCATAATCAAATCATAGACATTTTATATAAGAGAAGCCCAAAAAAAAAGCATAGAAAAAGTGTCATAGCATAGACAAGCACTACTATCGAGTGTAATTGCCCTAGTTGGTATGATAGAAAAGGATAAAGCCCTGGCAAAGCTGGCACATGAAAATGGCATAAGAGTGACACAAGTTTTAAAAAATTAAAGCACAGATGAATAAGTGAAGTGCAAGACAACAAGGCTAATTTGGTCTATGTAAAACACAAATAAAGCTAAAACCTAACAGCAATTTAATTGTTTAAAACCTCAAGTTGTTTAAAGCCTATTTATAATACAATAATATTTTATATCATAGCAAGGCATTCAATGGAATAGAATCCTATCATGGGATGCTTATTTAATGGAGTAGTAAAAATATATAATTAAATTATTAAACTAGAAGGTATTGACTTATTTAACAAAGAAATGACCTATTTAAACTTATATAGCTGATAACAACAACAGGCCATAAACAAGAGCTAAATTCTTGAATAGATGAAGTCTGGATCCATGAGACATGCCTAACTCAGCAAAGCCCGATCATTGTCAAGCCTTTTGACCACCACTCTTGCAACAACATGCCACACACAATAGTTAAATTCTGAAAAGAAAAACATTGGATCTTCAGCTGGGACAATAAATGAAAGGTAAATTTGGACGATGGTTAAATCATAGTTACTAAATAGGGAATAGCGTAATGTGCAATAAAACAACTGTAAGTATGAAATATTCCCTTTATGGTTAATGCTATGAAACCACAGGTTAAAACAAATGAAATCAAGCAATGTATAAAGAGCCCATGGCAACATGCATGGCAATAAAATTAAATATACATGCATTTCTTTGACAGATGGTCAACTACTGGCCAAGTATGTCAATGTCCTATGTGCTTGCATCTTTCCTGTGCATGCCAATATGGATGTTCTGGTGCAGGGACGGACATTCATCAAAGTACAAAGGATAGTGTTTTTTGCATTTTAAATGCCTTGCAAGTATGTATGCAAAGTGGGAAGTGTAGACCAGGCACGTGAACACACAGACACTTGGTGTTTAATCTATTTGAAAAATCCATCAAGGAATGTGATCTCAAAGGACACCCTATTTTCAATGTTCTGGCATAGGGATGGACATTCATCAAAGCACAAAGGATAGTTCAATCCAGAAATATCTGTTCAATTATAATTGTATAGAAACTAGTCAGTGCCATCAACATGAAAATATCACATTGAAAGATCAATCCATGTTTCTAAGGTGAGGTCTTGGAGAGACTATGTAACACAACTAAATTGCACTACACCAATATAGTCAACTATAAGCCATGTATGATTATTCAATCTTCAGAAATCAAATTCATCAGCGAATACAAATATATTTGCAAGTGCAGATCGTATGCTAATAGTAGAATGACTCTGTGCATATCTGCTTCTAATTTTCTCATTATTAATATTTATCTATAGTAAGAGGTAATTTGATCTCTGTATATCTGCTTGTTTCTGAATTGTTGAAAGATAATTAAAACTGCACTTGCATAGTTTCTAAAGAATTACTGTATATGATTACCTAGTTGTTTATTTATTTATAACTAATAGACATAGGCTAACTAATTGCTAATACAGGTATAATTTAATGTAGGAAATATTAAAGGATGATATGCATATTTATACTGACTGAATGTTGTGTTTGTCCATGATAAAGAGATTGAGGAAATTACAAGCAAGGGAACGTTGATGGGGTCACCTTCTAAGCACGCCACTTCATGGTATATGACCAAGAAGTCCCTTGAGACCAAAGGGGGGCCAAAGGGGACAAGGGGACTGCCTTTAGGCTTAGGAAGGATATAATTTCTAGGCACCCTATTGTGGATGCCCCGCATGCTCTCTATCGTGGTTAGCAAAATGCATTAACAATGATCAATCATTGGGAGTAAGGTAGAAGTGGCAAGGAGGAAAATGGTGATAGGACATCACACTAGCTATGCCACCTCATGTGCATGGAAAGGGCTACATGAGGCCAAGAGGGATATATATTTTCTCTTGGGCCCAGGGTGGGGGATCTCTCAAGCACCACATTGAATCACTTTATCCTAATACTCCTATGGTTGACATATCTTAAATCTGATTTGAGCAACTCATTAATCTGATGCATATGTTTATTCTAACTCAAGAATGTCTAATTATGAAGTATGACTATAATGTTTCCTAACTTGTTTGCAGGATATCAAATAAAGCAAAAAGGGTATCTCTAAACTCTGATTATTTTTTGTATAGAAATCATAGTCTAGGATAAAAACCGGGTTCTCCTAATTTGGGGACATTACATGTGATCTATTCAAACACAAGGCTATTCAGGGCATAGCCAAATAATGAAGCAGAAACTTTGGCAGGTCGTATTACTTATTAGTCTAAACTTGGCCTTTTTTTTTGGAATGCAAATAGCTGGAAGTTGAAAGCAACTCCATAATATGATCAATTGCTTGTAAGATAGGACTATTTTCCGGATTGCACCACAGCATAGTTAAGGCTCATTGTCTAGATTTTCTAGTAGAATTTTAATAGCATAGATAGGCCAAATAGGAATTAGCTAAAAATATTTTGTTGAAATAGATTGGCTTCCATTTATGGCAGCGTATACTAAATGGTACTAGCTGCAGTAATTTTAACAACATTGTTTAACTTCCGTTAGTGATGGCATTACCACAACCAATATTAGCATTCATATTTTGAATACCATAAAGGCTTAGAATCAATACTAAAATTTCAAGTAGGACCCATAAATAAGTTGCAGTGAGTATAAAGATTTGATGGATAAAAATTTAGATTTGAGTGCTTTACTGATGTATTGGATGTAGTGGAGACCCAACGATGTTTGAATCCTTTTGGATTAATAAGCGGCAAGAGAATACAACTGTGATTTTGGGATAGCAGCTGATGAGTTAGTTTGCAAATATAGAAAACATATGTTGGTTTCTAGAGCCAGGGTTAACTGTTCTCAACTCCTTTGGAAATTGCAAATTTCTAAAAAAATAAAAATTGATGCAAAGCACAATCACACACATCAACAACAGACATCTCAACTGACAAACCCCAAATTTGGAGAACCCCCAGCTTGATAGGTGCCAGTAGCAATTCTAACCAGTTGTATTATTTGTAAAACAGTACAGGAGCTATTATAACTACATGTTGTGACCTAATCACACATCACCCATCTGAGATGGGACCCCTAGCTTTTTGCCGGCTTGGCCCTTTTGTTTTGCTTCGTCTTTGTTAAATTTATAGATCGGATTATACGGCTTTTAAATTTTCCTTTCAAAATCTAATTTATATATAATAAAATCTCAATATATATGATATTTTTATAAACAAATATAAATATAAATATATATATATATATATATATATATATATATATATATATATATATATATATATATATATATATATATATATATATATATATATATATATATATATATATATATATATATATATATATATATATATATATATATATATATATATATATATATATATATATATATATATATATATATATATATATATAATACTGATATAGTAATAAATATAAATAGATATATTAATAATCAAAATATTTCTAAGAACTAAATTGATTGAATGAACGAGACTTGTACTGCACTGTGGTATATATGCTTGTCTTCAATTAGCAAATGACTATTTATAAGAGAGCCATGTCACTATAGAGTCATGTCTCCTTGAGGAGACATGGCTCTATAATGCCATGCCTCTTCATTACCAACCGATGCAACTTAATACATATGAATAGTCATCAATAAACAATGCCTGATCCAATAGCACTGATCTATCTCAATAACTAATCAGGTTTTTAATATTACCGAGTGTTATCATTATCAGGTGCATTATTGGGTGTTTATGATTTCATCAGGTGTTAGAAATATTGGTAATTATCAAGGCATGAGTATAATATTCATTTTGTTTGATACTTATGAATTTTCATATGTGATGTTAATATGATCAGAATATTATTATTATGAGGAAAGATCATAATTTTAGAATATGATAAATATGTGTATATATGAAATTTGAATAGATATATAATAATAATAATAATAATAATAATTTTTATTATTATTATTATTATTGTTGTTGTTGTT
Organism: Chamaecyparis obtusa; assembly: GCA_027943335.1. Taxonomy (NCBI): domain Eukaryota; kingdom Viridiplantae; phylum Streptophyta; class Pinopsida; order Cupressales; family Cupressaceae; genus Chamaecyparis; species Chamaecyparis obtusa. Next base: position 459,008 of record BSBK01006175.1, on the reverse strand, counting down.
GTTGTTGTTGTTGTTGTTGTTGTTGTTGTTGTTGTTGTTGTTATTATTATTATTAACAATTGTACTTTATCTGATCGAAGCTACAAACATCAACAGTCTTGGTAGCTCTTGGTTTCAGCCTCTTGCAGGTTCTCTCTGCCTTCGCTGGAGAAGTGGTGAAATGAGCTAGGTTTTGAGTTAGGTTTTATTCCCTGTCCTTTAGAGTTCTAGTTTTGAATGTCTTAAGGTTGTAAAGTTGAGTGAATTTCTGGGCCATGGGTCATTTGAAAGGTTAAGTCCAGAAAGTGCAATTCAAAAGGCACATATGAGAGGGGAAAATACAAAATTTCACTGAAGAGGAAACTCCCTCAATTTTATCTTGTCAAGGTTATAAAAGGAAAACATTGGCGAAGATTGCTAACCATTTGTTATTCAATGCCTAGAAATATGAATCCCACACAAACAAGAAGTTTCCAAAAATAGCTTTGAAGGAGAGTAAGTAACTCATTCATGTACTTGCTTCACAAGATTTTGCTTAAATAAATAAATTATCATTGCAAGTGTAATTTAAGTAAGGATATTAAATATTACTTAAGAAATATCAAAACTAATATAACTATTAATATAATATATTAATAACTAAAATAACTAAAATAGTATAATATGTTAATTTTCTTATTTAATTTAAATAACTAAAATATTGAATATATTTGATTTGAAGATAAATATAAATATTTAAATTTTAAATTATATATATATATATATATATATATATATATATATATATATATATATATATATATATATATATATATATATATATATATATATATATATATATATATATATATATATATATATCACTTTTTGGCTTGTAATTATAATAATTATGTGAGGTGTATTTCACATTATGAATATGATTAATATAAATAAATAAGACATGGATGGAGGAATCTATTTTCCTAATGTTATTATGAAAGATAATAGGATAAATTCTATAAATTAAACTAAATATATATAAAATCAAATTTATAACAAATTTATAAATTAATATTAATATTATCCACAACCAAAAAACTAAGATGTAAATGATAATTATATGATAAAATCTAATTATATAACTAATTCTTTAAATTTTTTTATATATGTACAAATATATATTTAATTTTAAATTAAATATACTTAATTCAATAAATATATAAATGAATGCTATGTAAAGTTTAATATTCATATCTATAGTTAATATTTAATATTTATATTTAAAATATATGATAAAAGAATGATTTAAATTAATGAAAGAGAATACATTATCTTTGTATTTAGTCCAAGGCACCTGAACCGTTTGTAGAATGTCAAACAACCATAAAAACCTTCGAACATTCAAGATTTGCTTTTAAATTCATGCTCGGTATTCATTGGCCACTAAAATTTTCCAATAAAAATTTTTAATTGAAAAATAAAATAGACGACTAGCAAAAATGTGATGGATGAATGAGAAAAAAGAAAATTCAAACTTAAAGTCTATTCATTTTTTTTAATAAAAACCCATAAAGTTTCCACATAAAATAATCTATATGATGGTTTAAAAAAGAAAAATCAATGTGTCTTTCTTGGACAATCATTCCAATGTTGTTTCATTTGCATTTGTGACAAGTGTTGCAATTGTTTACACATGTTCAAAGATGTGTAAACTCAATTTTAAGCTCAAAAATAGAAACCATGTCAAACTTTGCTCCATTTGATAGCTGAATTTACAATCACAAAATGTAATAGATGGAAAAGAAAAGTCTTTCATTTTCCAAACAATTTGTTGTAGATAGAACCAGAGGTCTATATAAATAGACTCAATGAATCATGCCATGGATTAGAGATTTATTAACTCAATAGCTTGATTTGCAGGGTGCTATTTTTTTTTCCTTTTTATAAATTTTCAAAGATTTTTCTGTTGACATTGACAAGGGGCTGACAAGGAATTAAGAGCTGAGAAAAAATTGTCATCAACTTTTTATAAACTTCATAAACCCTTACATCTTTTTTCTTGACAGAGTAGTTTATCTTTTAATTGAGACCGTCATTATAAATTAATCTTAAAAAGTCTTGTAAGCTCTCAAATCAATAGAATAATTTATTTATATTTCAGTTTTATACTTTTTCTAATATAAACTTCATAAATTCCCAAATCTTTTTCCTTGGAAAAGTAGCTTATCCTGAGATCTGAACAAAATTACTTAACATCCATATATATCATTTTTGTTATTACTTCTCACTATACTAAGTCTCTGTTTGTTGGACATACTAATTATAAGTACTTGACATATACTGATTATTTGTTGTACTTGACATATATCAAAAGCCTAGTGTTCACTCACGAATATGGAATGTATTACCAATTTACACCTCAAAGAACAAATTTATGCATGACAATCAAGGGTTTAAAAAATGCAAACATTTATCTATTCCGCAAATGACAAGAAATGGTCTATCCTTTGAACAGGGAAGGCCTCACATGGGATTCAGCTGCTGGGAGCCCGATTTTCCAAACTATTTTGAGATAGCCAGGGAAGTTTCCAAATGCAAATAAGTCCTATCATGATCTCCATCCAATCAATGATGCAAATAAGAAAAATATCCACCAAAAGGGGGCTCGAGCACATATTTACATCCATGAAGGAAAGTTCCAAAATCAATAAAATTTGTCATGCGCATGAAAATACGCCCGAGCGCAAATGGGGTATACTCGCGAACTTCTTCCAAAACAAAAAATCCTCCACTTCACCTAATTTGTGCCCAAGCGGGATTTACATGTGGTCATAGATTTTCCAAAAGTTTAAAAAATTCCTTCACAACCTTCAAATCACGCGCAAACATTAAATGAGAAAAGTTATCGAGTATTAAGTGAGGTGCCTACCGATAATTCTAAAAAGAACTCAACATTGAAAGAAAGTATTCCACTATAGCCAACCAGTGCTCAGAGCATAAGGTTTATAATATGGAGGCATCATTGAAGACAAAAAGCAACGCAGTCTCAACCATTGAAAGAACAAATGTAAATAAAATACCCCCAAGTGTGATCTATTTGGCCCGAGAATGATGATAAGGGGAGAGATTCCTCTACATACCCCAAACGTGCTCTAAACGCCAAGACTCACTAAATGAAGGAATTCACATTGAAAAAATCTGCCACGAACGCGGAACAGACTTAGAGCGCACTCACAGGGTAGTTTCTCCATTGCACCCAGTGCACTTTCACAAGGACATGGAATGCAGTGAGTGAGAGACTGCATAAGGGATAGCAATCCACCGCGAATACCCAAAGGCACTACGAGTGTTAAAAGCAAGCAGTGAAGAAATGTTTGAAAGCATAATCCATGACCAAGCCTAAAGTATTCTCATCGCGGTTTTGTCACAACAAAGGAAGCATAAAAAAAATGTAAGTGGAAGATAGAAAAGCACACCCAAAATGCATTCCAACGCATTTCTAGATAGTTGCAAAGGATATTGTTTGAGACAGAAATCTCCATCATCAAGCCCAAATGGAGGAAGATTTTTGGAGGAATGGCCCACCATGTGTGTCGAAACCCTCCCAATCAAGCAAAATTTGAAAGAAATCTCCATGGTAAGATCCCAGAGAAAGTCTATTCTGAAAGTATTAAACTATTGGAGCTTTTCACCATTTATGTCAATGGCCAATGCACAGAAATAAATCATGCTATATTTATGGGTTTGCTACTGCCCACAACTATATCACTCAACTACCACAGGGATACGATACACAGGTATTTTTTAGATGTAAATCCAGTTGCATTATAGAGATGAAATGAAATGAAAAGCTATGAGAGACCATGTAGGATATTTAGGGCAAAAAGATTACAATTTTACCCACTAATTCTGGGTTAGCTTAGTCGCAGTCGTTTCTATCATTATTGAATTTGTGCATGTCTATACTGACTCTTTCTTGGCATCAGGGTTCGCAACAACTTATATATTTATGAGGAAATAAAACCATGATGTGAAACCCTAGATATCCTAGTTGATTAACAATTTCGTGCTCATTGAGAAAAGCCCTAGAGCATTTACTTGAAACCAGAACGAATTTAGCCTCTACGAAGATAGTGGTCCTTTCGGTAACTCTGCAGGCATTTTGCAACGTATATGGGGTAACTGGGTTGATATAAAATGGAGTCTGTTGATCAAGGGTGGACGACGACATTTCCCTGTTTGAGAAAAACTTCATCATGCCAAGAAACAAAATTACAAACAACTGCAACTAAGCTAACCCAGGAAAATAGAAACACTTCAGTCTTTTGCATTTGATATATAGTCTAGCAAAATTGTGTATGCTTAAAAAAACCAAGACTAGCATACCCTGCTCCTATACGGAAGTTGCAGTCTGGAACCCTCAACGTAAACCAACTGCAACCGAAGCTAAACTCTCTCCAACTGCAACTGAAGCTAAACTCTCTCCACACGACAACAAAATACAGAATGCACTATGGTCTGCACAATGCCCACTACAAATATTAATAACAACTGCAAACCCAGTATAAATATTAATAACATCTGCAAATATTAAATTTGTATTAAATAAACCATGTGGTCATCGGTACAAAAGCCATGTGAAGGAAACAGCTATCTAGCATTTCAAAATTTTTTTTATAATTACTAAATTTAAAATTATTTTTACCCCCACCAAAAATACTCTACACCAATCAAGAAATTAAGATTTTGTATTTTTTTTTAAATATAAATTCCAGTGCTCTAAACATTAGACATAACTTTGGAAATAAATTCAAATATCTGAGAAACAAATGCAAACTAATAAAAAATATTTAACATGAAAACATAAGTCTCTACCTATTTATAAACAGAAACTAAAAATTAAATAATTTTTTAAAAAATTACATATTTAACTTAAACCAACCTATGCTCAAACCATAGGGCATTGACTCAAATTATGTACAGGAACATTTTTTTAATTTACTCAGTTATGCATATCGTGATTTTTGCCTTCCCTTCTCTGAATTCGTCGAGTGTATTGAACATCGAATTAAAATCCCCTTCTCCCTTGCTTTCCCTCACGCAATGCATGTGGGATTAAAAACCATTTTTTATTTCAGGCAGTCGCCAAAGGGACTCTCGAGCTTCAATGGAAGCAGCGAAAAGAATCTTTCCAAACGGGAATGGCAAAACATTTCACTGAAACGGAACGGTAAGTGGAAAGACATTTCACAGAAACAGAAAACGTTTGCAGAATGGGCCCCACAAGCCGGCCCGCATGCGATGAACGAAATAATTTAGGAAAATGATTCTTGTATACACAACTACTACGAGAGAAACTTAGATCTTTTGACAGATTCCGAGCAGATCTGAAATCCATTCAAATTGCACATTTTATGGCTATATAGATCTATCCCACCCACCCTGTCAAAGGTTCATAAAAGAGGCATAAAAGGATGGAAAAAAAGAAGTTTGTATATAAGCGGTAGATTACTCTCCCGGAGGGGTTACATCGGCCAGATAAAGAAATAGATACAAAACTGGATTTGAGAATATATATATATAAAAGTGGATTCCACGTTTCTTGCGAGGGATGCGGACATTTTTGTCACATTCCACGAACGGTATGCTTGGTATCTTTAGGTAAAAGATACTAACAATTTTTATATATACAAATCCATCTTAGGAAACGAAATCACTGCTTCCCACTCAGATCTGAATCAATTCAATGGAAGAACAATGGGTGTTTTGGCTTTCTGTGCTGCTAAGCAGTGTGATGGCGCATTTCTTATTAGATTTGATGCGGAAAAGAATGAAGAAGAGCAGAGCAAATCTTCCTCCTGGGCCTCCTGGTTGGCCCATCGTGGGAAACCTTCTCCAGCTGGGCGAAAAACCCAATGAATCTATGTGGGCTCTTTCTCAGAAATACGGCCCCCTCATGACTCTCTCTCTCGGCATGAAAACTGCAGTTGTGATTTCCTCCTCTGAAATGATGAAGGAGGTCTTCAAAACCCACGACCAGAATTTTGCAGGGCGGACTGTGATTGAGGCAGGAAAGGCTCTTTCCCACCACGAATCTTCAATAGTGTTTGCTCAGTATGGAGATTACTGGCGAAAATTGAGGCGAATTGCCACCACAGAGCTCTTCACTCCCACCAGACTCCAAGCCCTGCAATATCTCAGAACAGAGCAAGTCTCTGAGACAATGCGAATGGTGTTCGAGAAGAGGGGAAAGAGTTTGAACATTGCACATCTGGTGTACTACGAGGGTCTTAATCTCATGAGCAATGTCATCTTTAGTAAGAATTTGTTCGATCCCAACAATCCAGAGTCTGTAGAATTGGGGAACACTTTTACTGATTCGGTGAAGTTGGCCGGAAAACCCAACTTGGCAGACTTTTATCCCTTTCTGAGGTTTCTGGACCTTCAGGGGCTGAGCCGTCGTTTAGCCGTCTTTCATAAGCGACTACATAAGTATTTAGATGTATTCATACAAGATCGGCTGGCAGCGAGGAGGAATGGTGTTAATCTTCACAAGGAAAAGGACTTTCTGGATATTCTGCTCGATTCCACTCCCCATGTTTTCACACTCAAGAATATCAGGGCTTTAATTATGGTTAGTGACATAAAAAATTTCATTTTTTAGTTTTTATAGTTTTTTCCTACATGAAGTTTCCGATCCATCATCATGATTAAGTCTATCTCTAATTCTGTTATGTAGTTAAATCATATATCCTATAAGTCTTTTATTTTTATAGCTGTGGGAAAAAGATGATCAATAGCTGTGGGAAAAAGGATGATCAAGAACTTCCTCACAGCTCTAGTAGTTTAACAGTTTTTAGTTTCTTTTTGTTTTGCTTTGTGGTTTTCGGGCTTTTGGTTTCGTTTGATTCTTGTGGGGTGACTCTATGTCCCCTGTCTTCTTTTTTGAATAGTTGTATTTTATTTCTCTGTTGATAAAGTTGAATTATTCATCAAAAAATTAAGAAAATGATACTATGTTTAGTAGTATTGATCGGTATTCAATAGCTATTTCAATTCGTATGTTGATTTTCAAAACATAGATTTATGTTATTGATGAGTCGTTTGCCTGTGATTATTTAGGAACTTTTGACTGCTGGCAGCGACACTACTGCAACAACAATAGAATGGGCTATGGTAGAACTTATTGCCAATCCGCATGTAATGAAACAAGCACAAAAAGAATTAGAAGAGATAATTGGTCTCAATCGAAGAGTAGAAGAGTCTGACATAGATCATCTACCCTATCTCCATGCTGTAGTGAAAGAAGTTTTTCGACTCCACCCAGCACTTCCTTTGTCATTGCCTCATAGAGCAGATAACTCATGTGAGGTGGCAGGGTATATGATACCCAAGCACACTATGGTGATTGCGAATGTATGGGCAATTGGAAGAGATCCTAAAATTTGGAAGGAGCCTTCAAAATTTATCCCAAACAGGTTTTTCAATAGTGAGAATAGTAAGATGACGTACAAGGGACAAGATTTTGAGTTGATACCATTTGGAGCTGGAAGGAGAATATGCTTAGGACTTCCTTTGGCTCATCAAATGGTTCATTTTACTATTGCTTCCTTAATCCATTCATTTAATTGGACCCTTCCAATAGGGATGCATCATGGGAAAATAGACATGAGTGACACCTTTGGAATAGTACTAAAGAAGACTGTAGAATTGCACGCAATTCCCACACCAAGACTACCAAATCATCTGTATTAAAAAATATGCTAGAGGTTCTATTAATATTTCTTAATAACTTATTTACCAAGTTTGGTGTAAGTTTATGAATTTACTCTTATAATGAACCATGAAATAAAAATATTATGAAAATGTTTAATACTCCATTGTCTATGTGTTGTGTATGTGACTTTCTTTTGGTACTGATGTCATACTTATTCATGATGTTTTGTATTGTTATCAATGATGTTTTATATTGACATCATGATGTATGACTATGTATTATGAAATGTATATATAGTCACAATTACCATTTGATGCTAAGAAAATTTCTTAATTTCTTGAATAGTGGTTTGTCTTAATAGTGACCCACAAATTTGTGATATATATATATATATATATATATATATATATATTAGAATATAGTATGTGTTACATTTCATAAGGATAGAAAACTAAGTTACGAGTTTGATATGATAGTATTTAATATCGAATTACTATATATATATATACACACATTACACCTAAACAATTACAACCTGCCTAGACTAAGATTTTATCTATCCCTATTTCATAATTAAATAAAATTAAATCTAATCATATTTATATAACTAAACTGTATGATTTTTTATTTAATAAAATAGGGAGGAGGTAGATAAAATACAATAACAGATGATAATAGAAGGGAATACATTGGAACTCATTTCTAATCCTCGTTCAATGAAATTGTTGGGTGTGAAGTCCGACTGTTCAGTTCATATTCGCTGACTGTTCCTTTCTTCTTCTCATCTTTGTCTCTTCGTCTTCTTTTGAAGACTACTGTATAAATATGAGGGCAAAGCCCTTTGTATGCAAGTTGCAATGACTGAATAAAACATTTTCTCTGTTCTCTGATGGACATAGATAAATTGGCGAACCATGTTAAACCTTGTGACTCTTTGTTTCTGTTTTGTGGTTTCTAATTTGTCTACTAATTTTACAATTGGTATCAGAGCATATAAGATCCAGAAAGAGCAGGAAGACAATAGTGAAGCCAAACCAAGAAGAAATCGGTAGGGTAATGTTCTGCAGAAGATGAAATGGTTGTCCAAGTTCATTCCCATCTAGGTCAGTCAACATACAAAATACGTTGTTCTCAGCAGAAAATCACGAAGACACAAAGTTGTAGGTGATTGGAGGAAGGTGGTAATGCGACGTCTGCCCTTATAGCTTTTGAAGGAGGAGTTAGGGTTTGTTTCATTGGGCCATCCCCACATATAATTTACTTGATTTCCATGTGATGGAAATGGGGTTTGCAAGGTCCGTAAGGTGGTTCTACCCAATTGGCATTATTGTTATGCAACAGCTATGTGAGCCCATAACATATACAATGCTTAATCCCCTTTGATGACTGCTTCTGATGGTGATTGGTTCTGCCCCAATTGTTCCATCACCAACCACGAAAATCGACAAATTCCTTTGAACCAGGCTTGTAAAAGTATTTAGATTTGGCACTGATCGTACTGGGGTTAGTTTAAAGGTAGATTTTAATTTACCATAGATGGGATCAAATCTGCAAGGTTTTTTTTTTTTCTATGTTTGAAGGAGGCGGTGAATAGTAGTGACCAATACACATCATCATTATTGCTGGAGGTCAGCAAATACATCAAGATTCTGCTACACTCTCAGTCTTGGAGTTGGTCTTCCTGTGCAAGAAGTTGAAGAGTCTAGAAGGTGGACAGTCATCCATGGAATTGAACTAATGCGGACTTGTATATTGATGAGAGGTAAAGGTTAAGCTCATAGATGCTATCTCAAAAATTGATGTCTCTACAAAGAAGAGAGGAGGCCCAGTGCATGAGCACGAAATTGCCAAAGTTCAAACGCAGAGATTTTTCGTTTGTCTACTCGTAGTACATGCCAAGACCAGCGTTGCAAAAGAGGTGGAGTTTCATCGCTTTCTGGGAAAAATCTTCTGGTGAAGTGCTGAAGATTGTTGGAGTTGGTGTTGTTGCATGGGGCAGTGTGTTTGCAACCCTCTTGAATGATGTATATGGCTGCTTTCGTGACAAAGACAAAGTAGGATTCAAAGCTGGGTAGACAAGATAAGGTTGGAGAGGATTCAAAGTGTAGCAGGGAGAGAATGACAGTTAAAGCCTTCATTATGGTGGGCAATAGAATTATAGACTAGAGCACAACAGGGCATGTTGGGCTGGGCAAGAACTATTAGAAGGGCCTTGACTTTGGCCAAGTTCTATTTTTTTTGTCACCCGATGAGGCGGTGATTGATGATGTCAAAGGAGGCACTCCCTTTGTGGAGACTAATATCAGAATTAATGGAGAACTTGGTGATGCAGGCAAAGGTTTGAAAGTCGATGCAGGGTCTGGGTTGATTTTGTAGTCTCTAAATGAAACTTTGCAGGAGCTTTTGCTAGTTGAGACAACATATACTAACAAGAATATTTGGCAGCAAGTTCTGGTTAGAAATGACGATAAGGCAGAGTGTGGAGGACAAATCCATTTGTGTCAGAGGTTGTGGATGTTTCATTTATTTCTTACTATTATGGGCGTTGGAAATTTGATTGTGACAAAGTGTTTGCAGCTTCAGGTATAACTGTTTAGTGTGATGTTTCGTATTATTTTTAGATTTTTCTTTTGATACCATGAATAGTTTGGTGTCACACTACAATGGGAGTTTTAATATGGTAGTAAGAATTTTATTATCATGAGATGGTTCCCTCCATGTGATTGGAGATGATTGTAATTATGTCATTTTTGGCTCTTGATTCTAGATTAGAGCGTTGGCATGATATAGGTTCTCTTGACAGGTTATGCTCTTTGGAGCATGAGGTTTTGATTTATAGAGATCAAGTTGTCAGGTTGTGTTCCCAGGTAATGCAGACGTGCAGTGGGAGTTTTGATGATTGGTCTTGTTAGTGCTCTTAGTATTGATTACATTGGTGAATTGACCATGGAGGTGCTCTTGAAAACTAAGAGGCTTGGGTGAGGCTAGAGTTCTCTTGGATTTAGAGAACATTTGTTGAGCCAATTTTTCTTTGGAGGTTTCAACATGAAGACCGAGGAGCCTACACCTGTGGATGGACGCGAGTTCATTATGGACCTATAGGAGATTGTTTTTGGAGAAGAGTCACTGTGACTTGGAGTATCTTAGAGGATCATTCTCACTCCCCACTCTTGGTCTACTCAGCAGATTTATCTCCTTGTGGTTTTGGGTTTAGGAGATGGTTGTGATGGTTCCTAGTTTTGGAATGTTTTTGAATTTGATCTTCTTGTTTACAAGAGCTTTCATCCATGGTGGTTGGGTGTTGTAAATGCTCTTATTTGGGGAGGTAAAGGAGATCATACTTGGCACATCTGAGCACTTGGTGGTGTTGGTAGAAGGATGAGTTATGGTTTTCATGATTTCAAGAGTTTTTGAGCTCATCTATTGTAGTTGTACTTCATTATTTTTTAACTACAATATGTGGTCTTTTCTTGAGGACTTGGAAGATATCATTTTGTAGCAAGTTGGTTGCGGTTTGCAGATCATCTCAAGTTATTGCCACGTCTTCTATGTGTTGATTGGTAGATTGAGTCAACTTTTGGTTGACGTTGCTCATACAATTTGGATTGGTCTATAATAATCTTCTAGGTTTTTGCACATCAATGGTTTTTTATGTGTTTTGTTGGAAGATGTAATTATTTTCTACATGGTGAGTTGTATGGGCTGAATATGCTGGTTATAAATCTACTAATGTTGTATGGTTAGTTGGATGTGATTAGCAAGTGGCTATGGTTGTTATTTCAGCTATGAAGATTATCTATTGGCAATGGATTACCATGGTATTGGTAAAGGAAAGCAGAGTTTAAGTGGGAGGTTGTTCAGATGTGAAGTCACGACATCAATCAAACTTCAAGTGGGAGATTGTTGGATGTGAAGTCCGATTGTTCAGTTCATATTTCCTGACAAGAGACAATTGATCTCAATAAAAGACAAATTACAAGAGATAATTGATCTCAATAAAAGAGTGGAAGAATATGACATGGATCATCTACCTTATCTACACACTTTAATTTATAAAGTGTTTTGACTAAACACAACACTTTCTTTGGCATTGCCTCATGTTGATAAGACAATTCAAGTGATGCAATACGTATATGATACCCAAGCACACTACAACAAGCCAACTGCTAATACATAAATAACTAGCTAACTGCTAATAATGAAAAGTGGACACTGACTTACAGGTAAAAACATAATTAAGTGTCACCTTTTAGGCTAACTCAACACACTCAGCCCAGTTGGACTCGGCCAAGTCCAACACGAACGAGTACACATAGGCACCACGTAGTGTCGAATGGGGCCTATGTGGCCCAGTCGACTGGGCTGAGTGGTACTCGATCGAATCCAAGTGATATTATAAATATCGAAAAAGAGCCCCAAGCCCCTCATTTGCACATTAAGGGGCTAAGAGAGCAGGATTGGGGCTTCAGAGAAAACTCGACCGAGTTCTAGGTAGGGACCCCAATTTTTTTCAATGTTTTTTAATTTTTTCCCATATTTATATGTAAAAAATAAAAATAAAATTCACTTAACATTATAATATATTGTTTTAATTTAATATATTATTCCAAGCGAATTTAATTTTGGTTTAATAAAATTATTGATTTTAAAATCCATGTGTGGTATTTTCTTAGTTTAAATGGTGGCTTAAATGTGTGGAACCGCAACTTAGGATTTGACCTTGCCAGTCCAATCAACCCAACACCAATACTAGAACTAGATACTCACAAGTGGAAATGTCTATGCAACACCCAAAATGTATCATTTATTGTAATTATACAAATTAATTAAAAATTAAAATCAACTAATTAAAAATTGAAAACAATGAATAAAACATTTGTTAAATAATTAATAATTACAATAAATAAATTATTGACCTTCACTAGGGTACTAGTTCTCAAGTATGAGGTCATCCATTTTCACTTAAATTTGAAGAGAAGCTCTAAATATTTTTTCAATTCTTACAATTTATGTAGGCTTACTCCCAAATCATGTATCAACTATAGAATCTAAACACTTCTCTTCAAGAAATATATTGAGCCTTCCCAGATCATTAAAAACTAGTTTTTCAAGCGTAAAGGATACAATAAAGTGACACAGAGTACTTCAATAATGTTTGCAGATTCTTCCCACCAAAGTCAAACTTATTGCACTCAAATTGTCTGTAATAATAAACTCCCACTTCAATAGCCTCTATGACACCTTTATACACATGGGTAATGACAAGGCACCTAGCCTTGATTGATTTCCTTTTCAATAATAATATAATTTAAACTTATATTTTCATTCAAGCCTTGAAGTCCTTCAAGTGGATAATGAATCCCTTCACAACTATTCTAGGCTAGGCTTTGTTGGTAAGTATGGAAACATCAATTTTATTCCTTTAATTTGCTAAGCCAAAACTCATCACTAGCTAGAAACTTATCAAGTTATTGATGTCTCACATAATATTATTCCCAATGAACTTTCTCTCTACAACTATAATATTTTTCTCCTCTACTTTTCTCCCTAATGAAACCAATTTCATCATGCCATTATATTATTAACAATATATTTCAAATTATTATTTGGGAGCGAGCATAATGGGCTAGAACATCTAGGTGGCACATTCTTTTTTCTAAATTTTGTCTTTTATATAAGGCTTATAATCATATTTAGTGGTATTTCATTTTGTCAATTTTTTTTTCTTATGGAGGGTGTTCAAGGAGTTAGTGAATTCTTTTGCATTTAACTCTTTTTCCTAATATGTTTTTATTGCATATTCATCATGTCATTATATTATTAATTTAATATCATTGCCAATTGTGAGGGGAGATAATGGGTTGGAACATCTCTAAGGTAGTGCATTATTTTTATAGAAGGCTTATAATCATATAATCATATTGAGTGATATTTCATTGTTTCCATTCTTTAGGTTATAGGGTTAAGTGAATTCTTTTTATGAGCCACACAACTTCTTTACCTAATGTTTTTTATTGCCTCTACATCAATGCCAAATCCTCTAAACCTTTTGGTTTTTTTCTCCACCATGTAAACTTGTCCTTGAGCGTATATCCTTTTTAGGCTTATCCTAGAGCATTTCCTTTCCTTCTTCGCATAAAAATACATATTAATGAAAACTTTTCTTTTGAATCCTCTCACACATTAACAAAGTACCAATAATATCTTTTATAAAGATGTTTCATGCTTGGAGACTTTTTTTCCTTTCAAGAATACAACTTGTGTCAAGGAATAATTCTTAAAGTAATATATTAAATTTATGGGATATTTTTTCACTTTTGAAGTCATTTCTACAACCCTTTAGTAGTATTTCATCCATGGGTGGTAAAAGGATTTAAAATTTATCTCAAAACTATTGTCAAGAATAGGTAGATTTTGGATTTGTATTAAATTCATTTTTCTCATGCATTTCCTATTGATTTTCTTCCAAATTCACCTATTATGGGCTAGTGAAGCTCCTAACTTATTTTCTTGGGACTAAAGGAAATAAACATTGTGGAATTTTGTGGTTTTTAATTTATGAACTTTCCAGTTCAAAAGTGTTGCATGTTGAACAAGTTTTAAATGTTTAAATATTTTTAAAATTTATATGTAAATGCATGAATTAACATGTTTGAAGTTAAATGTTTTCATTTGAAGTATGTATGTTTCAAGTTATCTAATATTGATAAATTATGTTAAAATTTAATTTATTTTAAATTATTTTCAAATGTATGTGTGCATGTACATATTATATACTATTAGACAATTTTTAATTTATTTAAAAATATGTTTTTTTTCAACACACACACACACACAGATATATATATATTGATTTTCTACTAAATGTATGTACATGTATGTGTCCACTTGCAGCGAGAAAGTTTTATCTAGATATATTACATTTGTACATCATGGCTTCTAGTGGTTCAGAGCCTAGCGTTCATAATAGTCAGGCTTCACGAGCATCCTTAGACCACCATGGTACCCCCCCGCAGAGTAGAGATAGTTGTAGAATTGAGACTATCTCTAGGATGTACATCACTCTAACTACGTTACAATAGACGTTGCAGAATAGTACTATCCTCCCTAATAGGGAGAAGTTGACATCCATTTGCACTAAGCTTATGAGTATGATTCAGAAGGTTGAATCATAGAATCCATATGATGATACATCGATTGATGCTTTTTACTATAGCCTTTCTAGCACTATCATAGGGACTGTGGGTTGGAGGACAGTTGATTTAGATGTTTTTGTTACTTAGGTTAAGAACATGTTTGGAACCCATTTCATAGATAAGAGTGTGGTTAGAGCATGGCATACAAGGTCAAAAAATGTACAGATGACTTAGTAGCCCCTTTTATATATCCGAGATGGTTGGCGGCCCATCATATGTGGCCCCAAAAGGATGAGGTGCCCCTATATTTGTGCAAACAATTATTTGTAGAGTTCCATTTGGGTTACGATGTCAATTACACAAATTTACCTCTACATGTTGGTCAGGGTCAGGGGAGATATTAGGATAAGTATAAAACAGCCCAATTTACCACAACCCTCTAGTAAGAGGGCATTGGTGGGTCAAAACCTTTTGGTTCTTCCAAAAGGTTTGGAGACCTACACTAGAGCTGGACAGGCTGCAGTTGAGGATGCACATGTAGATATGTTTTCTAGCATTACCACCATCATGACTCAAGTCGATGAGTTGTCATCTGATCGTGCGGGTAGGTACATACTTAGTTCTTGGATGAGCATAGGCATTGATCCTTCTAGTTCATTTTATGATCCTTACATCCGATTCGATCTTCCCACTCCATATGAGATAGCACGACTACTAGAGGATTGTCTACGGACATGAACTCCATTTTAGTGATTGATCTCCTAGCATCTTACTAGACACATTCTACATTGCATGGGGTTCCTCCACATGATATTCCTACATTCATTTGAGGAGTACATGCTAGATCCTCCATAGGTAGCATTCGGGGACAGGGAGATGCAGAGGAAGGTACCTCCAGAAAAGATGACATCTAGATACATCCTATAGCTCCATGACAGAGTGTGGATGATCTTACACCACCTCCACAACATACACAGGCTCCCCTATAATAGACACCTACATGACCTCATGATTTCACACAGGATTCTCATATTTGCTTATGGATGAGGCCATTGATCCTAATAAAATGTCCTTACACTCTTTTGAGTTATCTAACATTAGACGTGCATTACAACAGGTAAGAAACCATTTAATTTCAAGATTCAAGAACAATCAAGTAATTATATATATATATATATATATATATATATATATATATATATATATATATATATATATATATATATATATATATATATATATATATATATATATATATATATATATATATATATATGAACCTAGTACATGACACTACGATGGGTGTTGCCTATGGAGATTTAGAGGAGCCTGTTGATCCGATTCATCAGGATACAGAGGTAAAATAATTTAAATAAAATAAAATATTTGTTGAGTTTAAATGTACATTTTTTAAAAAGCTCAAGACATTATATTAATTATTTTTAAATTGTTACTTTTACTTACAGACTCAAGTCCAGCAAGACAAGGATCCACACATGCCCGGACACAGCACGTGATGTCATTCATTAATCTTTTTTATCTATATGCATACACATGTAATGTGTACATAGATTTAGATTTGCATGCGACATTAATTTTGATCTAGTACACATACATGTATTTATTTCTATAGACCTCTTGTATTTGTACACATGACATTGATATTAGATATGTATGTACATGTTTTACATTGATACATGTATTTTACATTGATATAGACATTTACACTGATACATGTGTTTTA
The DNA here is from genome assembly GCA_027943335.1 of Chamaecyparis obtusa. NCBI lineage: Eukaryota > Viridiplantae > Streptophyta > Pinopsida > Cupressales > Cupressaceae > Chamaecyparis > Chamaecyparis obtusa. The sequence continues at coordinate 442,453 of BSBK01006175.1, read as the reverse complement.
CGTTGATATAGACATTTACATTGATATATATTTTACGTTGATCTATAGACATTTACATTGATACATGTTTGATTTTCATAGATTACGTTTATAGATGTATAAATATGTATGGAAATTGATGTTTGTGATCTAGATATGTACATGTGACATTGATGTTTAAGTTGATATTTGATGAGATCATGTAGTCTATACATTTGTTTAGATAGATATATAGATATTTGAACCAAAAAAAAATTCTATGCACATGTATCTACATATGTTTATCTAGATGTATTTAAATATTTCAATTTAATTGAAATCTAATATAAACTAATAAAAAATATTTATATCAATTAATTAAAAACTAATTAATCAATCTAACTGAACAATCTAATCAATCTTTAAAATTAATCAAGCTAATATGCACCCTTAAGCCATATCTAGATCAATTAATTGAAACCTAATTACATTCAATATGTAGACATGTGTTTATCTCTAGATACATTTAAATCAAATTTTAATTTAATTAAAATCTAATTGTTCAATCTAATATAAACTAATAAAAATTTATCTAGAGATCAATTAATTGAAACCTAATTAATCAATCTAACTGATGTTCAATCTAATCAATCTAAATTAATCAAGCTATTAATATGACCCCTTAATCCCTATTATAATGCACCCTTAAGCCATATCTAGATCAATTAATTGAATATAATTGCATTCAATATGTAGACATATGTTTATCTAGATTAATTAATTGAAACCTAATTACATTCAATTGTACAAGTTTGTAATTTGAACTTGAAAATAATTTTAAACCTAATCAATCTAATTCAACAATCTACTTGATCAATTTTTATTTTTATTTTTGATAAAAATGGACGGAGCCATTATATTTTATTTATATTTATAAACTGATTCAGTGAGGCTCCAGGAGGAAAGGAGCTTTATTAATCAATCTTTAAACTACCTTAAAATCAATCTAATCTAATCAATTGAAAAAAGTATTGAAAAATCTAATCAAATAAAATTCAATTTACCTAATCAATCTAATCAATTTCTAATATAGACCAATTATTCAATCTAATCAATTTCTAATATCAATAGATTTAATTTAGAAAAATTACACAAGTGTAATTTGAACTTGAACAAAATATCTTGATCTAGAAACATAAATAATAAAGTCCAAACCAAACTATCAATCTAATATAATGTAGCTCGACCTTGAAAATAATTTAAAACCTAATCAATCCAATTTCAATGTAATCTTTAATCAATTTATTAATCAATATAAACAACCTTAATTGATCATTCAAATAAAATTCAATTTACCTAATCAATCTAATCAATTTCTAATATAGACCAATTATTCAATCTAATCAATTTCTAATATCAATAGATTTAATTTAGAAAAATTACACAAGTGTAATTTGAACTTGAACAAAGTAGCTTGATCTAGAAACAGAAATAATAAAGTCCAAACCAAACTATCAATCTAATATAATGTAGCTCGACCTTGAAAACAATTCAAAACCTAATCAATCTAATTTCAATGTAATCTTTAATCAATTTATTAATCAATCTAACCAACCTTAATGGATCAATCAATTAAAATTCAATTTACCTAATCAATCTAATCAATTTCTAATATAGACCAATTACTTAATCTAATCAATCTAATCAATTTCTAATATCAATAGATTTAATTTAGAAAAATTACACAAGTGTAATTTGAACTTGAACAAAGTATCTTGATCTAGAAATACAAATAATAAAGTCCAAACCAAACTATCAATCTAATATAATGTAGCTCGACCTTGAAAATAATTCAAAACCTAATCGATCTAATGGAGGGTTTTGATCATTTTTTCCAATTCCAGTTTTATGGAATCAAACACAGAAAATGCATCTTCTCACTCATCTTCCGGGTGAACCAAACAGTTCCAACCGTATTCCAAAAATCATTTTCCGGATTTAAAACTTCTTGAATTGACAAATTCCAATACTAGACAAATCCAACATTCTCTAATTCTAGCAACCAAACGGGGCCTAAAGGGATTTCTCTTTACTGGTTTTGGTGGTCTCACTACTTCTAAGCTCCTCCCTTTTATTTCACCTTCTAACTTGATGTTCGAATTCAAGTCCTCTCCCAATTGACTTAATCAAAATATTACGATTAAAAAATAATTCAATACTAATATCATTTTTATACCATTACAATTAAAAATTATTAAATATAGCCATCAATTTATCAATTATTAAATCAATACATATTTAAAACAACACTAAATACAAGTATCAATTTATAAATTTGTATGTCACTAGCCATAAAAAAAACTAATACTATTATCGATTAACAATTTCTATATCAATATCTATGGAAAAATAGATAAACACCAATATCAATTTCTATATCCAATGCCTATAAGATAGTCTTTTAGACTGCATCGATTTATATTCTTTAATAATAGTTCAAATGGACAAGCTATTACTAGTTTTATATACATTATAATACATACATAATGAGAATGACCATTACCAAATATGCGCTTAGGGCCCGTTTGGCGCATGGAATTAACTTATCCAGAATAGGCCTATTCTAGAATAAGGGCCTATTCTGGAATTAATTAATGCTCAAAACAAAAGCTGGAATAAGCTATTCTGCGTTTGGATCCCATAATGTGGAATTGGAATAAAAGGTTATTTTTTATTTTTTTAATTAATTTGAACAATATGTATTTTTAACTTGTGTACACACATACACATACACATATACACACACACGTGTGTATATATACACTTATATGCACACATACACACATATATACACATATGTGTGTGTGTACACACAAATGTGTATATACACACAAATGTGTGTATATACACATGTGTGTAATGTGTATATACACACCTGTGTGTGTATATACACACACATGTATATACACATTACACACACATGTGTGTATATACACATTTGTGTGTGTATACACACACATGTATGTATATATACACACATGTGTATATATATACATACCCACATTAAAAAAAAATTAATAAAATAAAATTAATAAAATAAAATAAATTTGAATCCATAAATAGCTTATTCTCGAATAAGAAATGAATTCCAGCTTTTTTTAAGAATTAACTTATGCAAGCATTGGCCCCAAAATGGGGATAAGTTTTCTAATTCGAGAATAAGGAAAATGCCCACAAATAGAGAATAAATTTATTCTAGCATTAACTAATGCTTATTCCAGGTTAATTCCTAGCGCCAAACGGGCCCTTACTGTATACAAAAGTGGATTCCACGTTTCATGTGAGGGGTGCGGACATTTTTGTCACATTTTATGAACACTATGCTTGGTAAAAGATACTTAGAATTTTTATAAATACAAATCCATCATACCAACGAAATCATTGCTTTCAATGGAAGAACAATGGGTGTTTTGGCTTTCTGCGCTGCTGAGCAGTGTGATGGCGTATTTCTTATTAGATTTGATGCGGAGAAGAATGAAGAAGAGCAGAGAAAATCTTCCCCCTGACCTCTATTAATAAAGTTGGACTATTCATTAAAAAAATTAAGAAACAATATGAATTGATCAATATTCAATAGCTATTTCAATTCGTATGTTTCATTTTCAAAACATAGATTTATGTTATTGACGAGTTGTTAGTCTGTGATTATTTAGGAACTTTTGACTGCTGGCAGTGACACTATTACAACAACAATAGAATGGGCTATGGTAGAACTTATTACCAATCCACATGTAATGAAACAAGCACAAAAATAATTAGAAGAGATAATTGGTCTCGATCGAAGAGTGGAAGAATCTAGCATAGATCATTTACCCTATGTCCATGCTGTAGTGAAAGAAGTTTTTCGACTCCACCCAACACTTCCTTTGGCGGTGCCTCATAGAGCAGATAACTCATGTGAGGTGGCAGGGTATATGGTACCCAAGAACACTATGGTGATTGTGAATATATGGGCAATTGGAAGAGATCCTAAAATTTGGAAGGAGCCTTCAAAATTTATCCCAGAGAGGTTTTTCAATAGTGAGAATAGTAAGATGACATACAAGGGACAAGATTTTGAGTTGATACCATTTGGAGCTGGAAGGAGAATATGCTTAGGAATTCCTTTGGTCATCAAATGGTTCATTTTATTATTGCTTCCTTAATCCATTCATTTAATTGGACCCTTCCAATAGGGATGAATCATGAGGAAATAGACATGAGTGACACCTTTGGAATAGTACTAAAGAAGATTGTAGAATTGCATGCAATTCCCACACCAAGATTACCAAATCATTTGTATTAAAAAAATATGCTACAGGTTCTATAAATATTTCTTAATAACTTATTTACCAAGTTTGGTGTAAGTTTATGAATTTAGTTTTATAATGAACCATGAAATAAAAATATTATGAAAATGTGTAATACTCCATTGTCTATGTGTTGTGTACATATGACTTTCTTTTGGTACTGATGTCATACTTATTCATGATGCTTTGTATTGTTATCAATGATGTCTTATATTGACATTATGATGTATGACTATGTATTATGAAATGTATATATAGTCACAATTACCATTTGATGCTAAGAAAATTTCTTAATTTCTTGAATAGTGGTTTGTCTTAATAGTGACCCACAAATTTGTGATAGAAATACATATTCATCAAAAATATATTTTTTTTTTAATTGGAATATCGTATGTGTTGCATTTCATAAGGATAGAAAGCTAAGTTATGAGTTTGATATGATAGTATTATGCCTACATAATCACGACCTGTCTAGACTAGGATTCTCTCAATCCCTAGGTCATAATTAAATAAAATTAAATGTAATCATATTTATATAACTAAACTATATGATTTTTTATTTAATTAAATAGGAAGGAGGTAGATAACATACAATAATTGATGATAATAGAAGAGAATACAGTGGAACTCATTTCTAATCCTCGTGTAATGAAACAAGAACAACACAAATTACAAGAGAGAATTGGTCTTGATAGAAGAGTGGAAGAATATTACATGGATCATCTACCTTATCTACACACTTTAATTTATAAAGTGTTTTGACTAAACACAACACTTTCTTTGGCATTACCTCATAGATAAGACAATTCAAGTGATGTTGTATGTATATGATACCCAAGCACACTACAACAAGCCAACTGTTAATACTCTAATAACTAGCTAACTTCTAATAATTAAAAGTGGACACCGGCTTACAATACTTTCAAATTAGTAGTGAGAGGTACAAAACTTTAACAAAATCTAGATTATAGGCCAGTTGGTAGGAGTTCCCAATGCAATGGTTATTACAAGAAAAATGGAGAGAGGAAAGAGAGATAAAATAGAAGCACCTATCTTCATCCTTCCTTTCTTCCTCGGGACTTCTCAGGTGGAATTCTTTAAGATCGTGAAATGAGCTTTATCAACTATTTGTGATGGGACACCTTCCATTTTTCTTTCTCTTTTTGATGGGGTGTACAATGATATAGAAGGTATTTATAATGGGATGAAGGTGAGGTTTGGATTGGAAGATGAAAATTTATTGCATGGCTTGTATCACTGCTTCACCAAGGGTAGTAGTGGATCCCTGACATATACAGGAGAACTAGAAAATATTCATTTTATTAATTATGGATTATAATAGAACACTAACAAAGATCTAATTTCAATCTTTTGAAATCATATAATAATCATCAATTGTGAGATTAGATATTAAAATATCAATACCTAGGTCTAAAAGTTTACTAAACTTGTATTTATAATGGATACACATGCTACATGCAACCATGATAGAAATAAAGAAAATTGAATTGAAATGTATATGAAAAATGAAAGATTGTTGAACATCAATCAATACCTATTCCATATATATATATATATATATATATATATATATATATATATATATATATATATATATATATATATATATATATATATATATATATATATATATATATATATATATATATATATATATATATATATATATATATATATATATATATATATATATATATATATATATATATATATATATATATATATATATATATATATATATATATATATATATATATATATATATATATATATATATATATATATATATATATATATATATATATATATATATATATATATATATATATATAGCTTATACTAAGTTTTAGAGCCCCATCAATGAAAAAGCTTTAGATGATCATAACAATTGAAAATCACAAAAAAATTATAATTAATAAAAATACATAATATTGAAATTATAACCTTTTCTATTGTATTGCAATTATAAAAATTGTTAAATATTACCATCTTTTGAAAGATGAGATGATTTACTTTGGCTAGGGCTCTACAATTTTTCCCACATTGATTGAGGTGGCCTCAAATGTGCGAACAGTCTTTCAACCAGATGCAAAGAGGCCAACCTTAGTTTTGTGCAGCCAAGCTAGGCTTGGGATTTATTGTTGATGGGAGATGGACCTAATAGAGATATTATCTATGGTATGGATCGATCCACCAGTGGAGAGGCACGAAAAAAGTCATTCAAAGTGATAGTCATTTGAGAGTCTTGTAGCCCTATTAAGGCAAGGTTCAAACTTGACACTCAACAAGAAGTTGTGTCCTAGGACAGAGATGGAAGAGGGAGAGTTAAGGGATCCCCTGCCACTTCTCTGGTTGTCAAACGTAATATTCAAATGTCCAAGGTAATTGATAGTGTGTGCAAATTTATTGTCTAATCCTAGAATTGAAATACTAACCACTATTAGCTATCAAATCTATCTAAAATGCATTCCAATGAAGATTACAAAGTAAGAAATGAATTAAAAACAAATATTTTACCTTCACTTATCCATGTATCTTGTCTCCATTTTTCTCCTAGCCTTGAATTCCTAGATTTGGTAAGCTCTCAGAATTGCAAATGTGCTCCTTTTTCCCAAGATGTTTCCAAAGTTTCGAGATAGTGGAATTTATGCAATACTAGCCTAAATCTAGAATGCTTTATGCTATAATAACAAATGCAAATTTGATGGATATGGATGATATGCAAATTCTCAAAATGATGCTAAAATGGTTTGGATTATTGATTTCTTAATTTCTTGAATGCTTGAATACTTGAATGATTGAAATCACTATTGCTATTAGGCTCTTAAAGGAAGAGGAAGGCTCCTTTTATAGATTTTGGAGGACTCAATCCTAGGTGGCAAGATCTAAGGATGGAAATTGAAAGGTGGAAGATCCTAGGGTTGAAAATGACTTGGTTGAAGGGGTTGAGAGAAATAAGAATTTAGTTGGAATGTGAGAGGAAGAATAGGAGAGATGTTCCTCCTACATTTACAAAAGGGAGTGTAAGGTGGAAGAGAAAGACACGTGTCAAGTGTCTCACAAAGACTCTTGAGAAGAAGGTGGGAATACATTTTTTCATGAGGAATCTTGGCACAAGTGTCCCATGAGTCACCTTTGACTCCTTGAGGTGGCTAGAGAATCTCCTAAGGAATAGGGAATGTGATGTTGACCAAGTTGGAAGAGGACATGTGGTCATGAGACCAAGTCTCATGAGGCCACATAGCCCTTACGAATAGGACATGTGGGTAAGGATAATTGTGACTTATTAATAATTAATATAAATTAATTACTTTAGCCAAGATGATGTGTCAAGTGACTAGGTCTATGAGATGGACTAAAAGACTTAGTCATATAGTGATTGTGTAATTGTATAATTCACTAAATCGCTTTAATAAGACTAATTAGAAGACGTAGGATAAGAAGAATAGTATAAGTGAATATACTAAATAAATTAAATAATTCATTTAGTAATAGAAGAAATAATCATCAATTAAATGATAAATATTTAATTAATTTATCAAGCCAATTTTAAGTGTATACATTTTGCCCCTCTTTGTAGAACTGGGATGCAAACTGTTTTACTCTTGTGTTATAGCCCATGTTATCCAGTTTCTGTTAATACTTTTCTTCTGCTTGGATTGCCTTTAGGATAGGTTGGTGATCTTTCAGGTCTCTTTGTGCAATCTTCTTCTCTTGATAAACTCAGGAATTGGGAATCTTAGCTTTCTTGTGTTTGATCAAATCGGACATAGCTTGGAAAGTTTTTGGCAATTGGGTCGAATCAAGGCTTTTGGGTATCTGATTTTGAAGGATCTTTTCAGCGAGGATGTTTGAAAGATTTTGGTCAAGTTTTGGCTCAACTTTGATGTCTCCAATGGCAAAGGACAAACTCAACAAAGATACTCTAAAATAAATCCCGAGAAAGGACAAAGAAACTTTGTGGGATACAAGAAAATGATTAACCACTGATTCTGATAGTGCTTCCGAAAAGAGTGTATATTTTGATAGATGTTTTCACTGAGTTTGTAACTTCAAAAACACTTCAAACAGAACTACCTAAGGGAAGGCTAGTATCAAAATCATTGCCCACAGCTTGATATCCCTAAAAGGGATACATATGGTGAGTGTCTTAAGGTGATCCAGGAAACCACTTGGATCGATCCTTACAAAAAGATTCTGATACTTTCGGGAGTAGATCGGGAAGCTCCTAATTTAACAAGTGTTTAGTTTGATCTGTGGTGTCCTCCCAATCAGTTTGTATGCATGTGACTCACTTAAGAGCCTAGTTGACCATGCTGAAATAGTAGGGATATTCACCTACCTCGGGCTACCATCAACACGCATCACCCGAGCTTGAGGGGATGAAGCGAGAGTTTGTTCAACGCTTTATTTCTATACCAGTCGGGGAAGTACTGGTTTGAATTCATTCTCCAAAGAGGAAGCACTTTTCTTTTTGGACAAGCTTCTCTAAAAGAAAAATAAGTGAACTCGTCCAAGTTCAACCTCTTTCACGTTACTTAGCTAACAAGGATTTGCAAAATTGGAAACTTTTAACAAGTACACCAAGAAGATTTCTTTCCCAAATTGATTTAGTGAGTTTGAAATAAAAGCTTTTGAAAACACACATTTTTATGAATTTTATTTGTTCATTCCTTGAAGACACGAAAGCTTTGAAAGAGATTGCAATTTCTTTTATTTTGTCATTCAAGATTGTGTTTTGTTGGATTCTGATTTGAACTTTGAAATGAAATAGAGTGCTTTGTTTTCACTTTTAAGACATTTCAAGATTTTGTGTTTTCTTTAGGATTGAAAGGAAATGACTCTTTGGACTTTGGTTTATTCCTTTAGATTCACTCAAGATTTGGTGTTCTAGAATTCAGTTTTAGACCCAAAAAAGAGGTTCCTAGATTGAATCATGCATGAAATTCTTTAAAACATTTAAGATTTTGCTAAAAATACATTTTTTTTTACCAAGAACAAAGCATTAGGACTGATTTAGGAATGTTTAGGAACCATTAGGATCATTTAGGAACTAAATAGGAAAGAAATGCAGATTTGCTCCTAGATTGCATGAAACTTGAAAGTACTTTGAGATTTTGCAAATGAAGTTCACTTTATCTTAGATTGATGCATTGAGTTTTTCTTAGGAACATTTAGTATGAATTAGAGTTGGTTAGGAACCAATTATATTTGACATGCATATTTCTAGCTCTTTTTAAGCACCCAAAATTTGAGGTGTTCCTAGTTTGCATGAAAACCCTAAAAACACTTAGTTTTGAAAGCATGAAGTTCTTCTTAACCAAATAAAAGGAATTAGGGATGATTTTGATTGTTTTAGGAATTATTAGGAGTGATTAGTGTTGTTTAGGATTGATTAGAAAATAACTAGGAAAGTTTTGCAGTTTTTTAGACTTAAGGCATTCAAGAGTGATTTGATGTTCTTTTTAAGCCCCAAAAATGAAGTGTTTTGATTCCTAAGAATGCCAAATGATTGATTAGCCTCAAGGAATTGGATTTTTAGTGATTTATTTGTGTCCAAAGTGTACCTACAAAAAATGGGGTTAAAAATTGGAAAAATGCAGTAAAGAGGCACCAAGAAGCCCCTAAAAACCCTAAAACCAAATTAACCCCTGATTATGGATTTTACTCATACGAATCAAGATGAGGCCTTGTACGAGTCAGTATGACTCTTGGTACAAGTAAACATGGCCAATAGGCTTAAAATAGGCCTAAATTGAATAGAAAGACCCCATACGAGTATTGGATGGTCCTAGTACAAGCCAAGAAGTTTTCTCGTATGATAAACTAAGCTAGTGTGTTTACTTGTACAATAATCTACACAATACAGGACAATCATTGTTAGAAAGTAAGTTTTTTGCTTAGAAAACCCAAAAAAATGCAGTTGTGAAGGCGTGTGGGGTCCCACAGGGCGTGCCAAAATGTGTTCAGAGAAAATCTAACCTATTCATAACAGGTGTATACATTCAAATATTATTCAAATAGTCTATTCCTAATATATAGTAAAATCTATTTGCAAAGACATTCAAATAGAGCTTCAACGGGAGCACCCTATCACCATTCGATTTGCTCTCGATTTAGGGATGTGGGTGTGCTCTCAAAACACTTGGAGAATTTCCCTAATTCAAATTAAGAAGTATTAGGATGGATTAGGGACCATGAGAACCCCATAATGGAACAATATCCAATATAGAACACCTGATTTGCCCCTAGAGCCTCAAGGATCCTAATAGAGCTAGAATGTAGATTTAAGCTAAAGATGATTAAACTAGATTAAATTTGGACCAAATGATGTGTGAGATGATTAAATTTAATGAAAAAAATGAAAGAAGCTAAGATTAATCCATGTTATCTAAGCTAGGATGTGGGTTAGAAAGCATGAAAATGAGTTAATCTAACAATTTATGCAAAAAGCTTATGATCTAGAAGTAAACTAGCATTATAACATTACTTAGTATGAAGAATGTGAATTGGTGTTTTTCTCTTGGAAGTGAGGGTATTTATAGTATTTGAGGAAGGGCTTGGGTTAGGAAGTGGAGTTAGGGTCAGAGTCAGGTTTTGGGGTAGAGTTTGAGGGATGGTTAGGGGCAGGGTTAGATGGATGAGGGTTAAAGGTTGCTCACACATGTGTGAGCAACACTAGGGAAGTGTTCCTATGGGACTAAGATGGAAGAAGGGTCATGGGCTTCATTTATGAGGTTGTAAGAGCCTTAATGAGGGTCTAAGGAGTCATTAATGAGTTTGTAAGGCTCATTAATGAGGGGGTTTGACCAAAAGTCAAAGATTGAGGGTTTAGACTAAAAAGGGTAGGAATCACCTTCTAAGAAGGTTTACGAAAGGTTTAGGAAATTTTAGAAGGGTTTAGGAATCTCTAGAAGATTCTAGGGTTTTGAGGGATTTAAATAAATATTTCATTTATTTAAAGGATTTTAGTTAATTTATTAAATAGTTAATAAATTTTGGGGGGAATGATGTTTGAATTGGATTTAAACATTTCTAGAAGGGATTTCTTAATTAAATGTTTTTAATTAAGATAAGAGGAATTTATGGCATAATAATTAATTAAATAAATAATTAACAAATGATGATGTCATCAGGGGTTTTTACAAAATAAAATATTTTTATTTTGGCAAAGGCATTTTAGGTGTCTACCCATAGGACCTTTGTTTGTAGATCCCAAAGGTCTACCTCAACTTTTAGGCTTGGCATCTCCATCAATGAAATCACCTTCCTCTTCACCAGAGTCAACCTCAAGTTGAGAGTCATCACCATAGTCCAAATCCTTGGAGTGGCCTGTGTTGTTGTGGGTTTCCTCAATTCCAGTCCAAGGATATTGTGAGTCTTGAGAAAATGAGAAACCCAAGTTCCTGTCAACTCCACTAGGGTCTACAGCAATGACCTCGATAACACAGTTATCAGCAAGCTCTTTAAACACTTTGGGGAGTAAGCTCTTGGTGGAGTGAGAAATGGTCTCAACACAAGGGGGGCTCTAGTAAGAGATCGAGCCAGACTAGAATTTGGTGACACATATCTAAGAGGAGTCCTCGCAGAGCCACCTCCCACCCTAAGATCACGACTGGCCCGATCTGAGCCGTCAAAGATTTTAATGATGGACTTCACTAGAGAATTATCAGGTTGCAGAGTCATGGAGTTAGTCATATCAATATCAACTGAAGGAGAAACAAAATTTTCATGATTAGGGTTGGGGGAAACATTTTGGTTTGCGCCCCTCATTTTTTCAATGTCAAGTTATTGAGTGTTTTTCCTTCTACGTTTATTGGATTTGTGGGAGACAAGTTGGAATCCATCATGTTGATTGCTCTCAATTTGTTCAAGAGCATCACCATTTGGAGAGTTGGGGGGAGGTTCAACAGAAAATTGTTCAACATTAGAGCAAGTAACAGAGGCGGTGGCCTCTTTGTTTAAATTCTTCGCAAAGTTTGTATTAATTTCGACAAAGGATCCCTCAAGGGTAGTGGATTTCTTAGGGGGTTCGAGGTAGCCCTTTTCCATTTGAGAATTGGGTAGTCCTTACAGACATGGCCCTCTTTTTTGCAAAGGAAGTATGCATTTAGGCCGTCGAGGATTTCAATAAGGTAGGAGGATGAATCCCCCAAAATATTAAGGTTAAAGGAGCTCGGAATGTCAATCCTAGGTTTAATCGAGATGAGAATCCTAGCATCCAGATGAGGGAGAAGTCTGGAAGAATCATCCATCCAGATGACTTTACCAATTGGTTCCACAATTTGGGGAATGAAGCACCACATAAAGGGCAGAATGTTTTTGAGAAAAATTCACCTAGGGCACGATAATGCTAGAATTTCTTCATGAATGGCTTCCAGAGTCCAACCTAGGGCACAAAAGGAAATTTTCCCCAAAGACTAATATTGTCTTTTAAGAACAACATCTTGAGTTTCATGGTTGTTAAAAAATATAAAAAATAAACCCTTCTGTATTTGTTGACAAAAGGAGATACGAAACCCTAGCTTTAAATGCCAGAAATTATAAAAATAATCATCCATGAATTTTTTAGCAGGACATTTATCAATTTCAACAGAAGCAAAGAAGATAGCAGTATCTTTAGGCCTATTTTTTTCCAAAGCAATTTCATTAATCATGGAGTCATTAGGTGAAATAGAGATAGAGCAAAGACCAACACTAGAGTCCATACCGTCTAGATTGGAAGCTACATCTCCGCGGTAAGAAATAAACCTAGTGTCAACCGACACCACCGGAGTAGCCCTAGAAACAACCTCGCTAAAGGATTTTTTGGTTTGAGAGGGCAACGGAGGGGAAACATTAGGCAAGCCAGGTGCAATGAATGTGCCATCCAACTCTGGCTCCATAAAATCCACAAGACAGTCATACGAGCGAGCAACAAATGATAAAATAAAAAATAAGAGCAAGCAAAAAATTAAAGGAACAAAGGTGAGAAATCCAAACCAACGTGGAGGAGAGAGACCTCCCCCATCGCCACCTTAGACAAAGATAGCATGTTTGATGCAAACGTACACCCACATCAACATCGAAATCCTTGATGATTGTTTTTTGTTTATCTTTTTTTTAATATATTAATTATAATATATTTGTTATTTAAAAAATTACATATTAATAATTAAAATATAATTCTTCTTTTTATTATTTATTAATTATTATAATCCATGTGCATTGGACAATCAAATTTAATAGGAAATATATTTCTTCACGGTTTTAGACTCATTTGATTCAATTTGTAATTGAATTCCGAAAAAAAAAAGAGCATTTTTATAAGAAATACTAGTACTTTTTAAGTTGCCAAGTTTTTGCGAAGTCAAAAAAAAATTGGGCTTGTCGAGTACTCTCCAAGTCCGAGTATGCAATCTATGGATGGAACCATCTTTACTATTGTATTGAAAACTCTGTTTGGATGTCATCCAAGAGCTAAGATCTCTATTTTACTGAAAATAGAATAACAAAATTGTCTTTTAAAATTTCCTCTAATGAAGGTCTAACAAACCTAGGAAAATATGTGCATTCATAATTACATAATATAGAATGATGACGACGAGCCTTGGGTAATCTTCAAGCTGTAAATTTTAAGTGGGCTATGTTTATAATTGACAAGGAAAAAAAGGTTGTAGACAGACGAAATTTTGAGGACTCCAACCTCATTAGTACCTATAATAAGGGCAAACCCGTGATGTGGAATTTCATTAAGAGCTTTCCAATGACCAAAGATCAAGCAATAAATACTGGAAATTCCAATCTGTATATTTTTTACTCTTCCTCCCATCCAAAAAAATTTAATTGTGGGACTCCCATTTAATTAAATATTTTATTTGTATATCAGCATTCATGAGAAAGATATTGTGATTCCTATGGAAATCATTACTCAGAATGAGCACAATGTCTGTCATCGTTGCATCTGTTAAATGCCCTAACATAATTTGCGGCTATTTGTGTTGAATCATCATACCTCTTTGCCGTTAATTGTGGAAGATAGATCTGGTGTGAGGGTTTTTATTGGTGTGCGAAAGGAATTGATGAAAACTAGGGGCTTCTTTATCTCTATGGCCATTATTATGTCTCTAAACTTCCTAATTTCTAGAGATAATCAAATGTCAGCCAGAACCATGACTTCAAGTTTCTAGGAATCGAATGAAATATTCAATTGCGTTATTGCTTAGGTACTTGTTTGAAGTTTTGTAATTGTAAAATTAGCATACCTGTCACGGGCTTGGGAGGAACCCGTGCGGCACTGGCATAAATCGTCCAAGTCTAATGCAATGCAACAGAACTTGACCGAATCCAGACTACGCCTAACACAGTACGCAACACGAAAGCTTTAAGATCTGAACATCCCAAGTGCACAATGAAATCTGCTAAGGAAACTGATGCAAGGAATAATGCAACGCAATACTCCAGTCCAGATTTATGGCGAGGCGATGCCTCCAGAATTCTTCATCAATTGATCCCAATTACAAAGACAAAATGGAGTCTATGTTGAAAAACACAGATCGCCCCTAAAAGTTATGCATTTGAGCCAAACATACTTAGCTCAATGCTGATACAATAAAACAATGCAACCCCAGGCTGCAACACAAGCATACAACGAATCTGCTCCAAGTCGTCACCAAAAGAAGTCGCACCTCTGCACTGCTCCTCTGCCGAAAACCTTCGCAAGTCACTTCGCTCTGCTCCGATGATTGACTCCGATTTCGATTGCCAAGAATGAGCCAAGGCCTCCGCCTTTATACCAAATGACCTCGGAAGAAGCGGTCCCAGATTTAGGTCCGCACCTAAATTGAAACGCCACAGAATCAACGCAATCGCCAAGCAAATACAAAGCCGCAGCTCCAACGGCTAGATCTGCAACGGCTAGTTACATCCACGATGCAACGCAACAAAGTAATGCCGCCCGCTAATTCCGCAAATGATGCCGCCACGCTAAGAACAACTCAAGTAGCCGTTACACCATTGCATTCTCCAAGACATAAAATCCCGTCGGCCCAATTAAACAAAAATGAATCATGGCGACTTGAATTCCATTCAGGTCGGCCCAGCTGCACAACAAATTGATCATGTCGGCCCGCGAATACAAAGAAGTCTTCACTGCAACGAATCTACACAAGGCAAATACATCCAATGAAGCTGCATTCCTTCGACAAGAACAACTCGTGACACTTCCAAGTCTCCAACTCGGATCCAAACAGCTCACAAAAATGATTCACAGTCTAGCCCTGTGACAATACCCATGTTAGGGGAGAGTGGGGCTGATTTAACGGTAATTTATATGTGATTTTATGGGACTTTTATTTGTTACATGGATGATCATGTAACATTTAACATTTACATGGATTTATTTGGATCTATGTTGATGGCAATTTTATTTAAATTTTTTATAATGCACCATGTGTTGAAAATATATTGTATTGTAATAATCTCTTTTATAGTTTCATCTACTAAAGAAATAAATATTGTAATAGATAATTTCAAATATAAGTAATCTTCAATCTTATGTGTTGTTTTATTGGTTCAAATAAAACAAATTAACTTTTTATATTTTAAACTTAAATTTTTTTAAAATTAAAATATTTTTAATTTAAAATTATTATGTATAATAATTAATTTATAAGACTAATTTTATAAAATCTTAATAATTTAGATAAATCATTCTAAATGATATTAAAAAATAAGTATTATAGTTTATTAATCATATAGTATAATTATATTTATTACTTAATATAATATTTCATTACATATAAACTATATCACTCAGAATTTTTTTAATTAAACTTATTCTTTCATGCATATTTTTAATAATTATTTTAGTTAGTTGACTTTTCTTTAATTTTTTAAACAAGTGAATGTTTTAAAAAATAAAAATAAATTAAAGATATATATTATTGTATTTAAAAATTTATAATCATTTTTTAAAATATATAATATTATAAGAAATGTAAGAAATATTTTGAAATCCCTAATATATATGATAAGTAGATTCCATGTTTCTTGAAATCGATGAAAAAAAAATTGTGGCATTTCATGAACACTGTACTTCATATCTTTCAGTAACATCAAAAGATACTAAGACCTTTTTATATATTTTTATCCTCGTGAAGATTAAAATTTTATCGTATCTTATCTATATGAAAATCCATCTTAGGAAACGAAATCACGGATTCCACCTTCCTCGAAATGGATGAGAAATTTTTTGTCGCATTCCATGAGCGCTGTGCTTGGTATCTTTCCGTAAACGATACTAAAACCTTTTATACATACAAATCCATCTTAGGAAACAAAATCACTGCTTTCCATTAAGATCTGAAATCCACTCAATGGAAGAACAATGGCTGTTTTGGCTTTCTGCGCTGCTAAGCAATGTGATGGCGTATTTCTTATTAGATTTGATACAGAAAAGAATGAGGAAGAACAGACGAAATCTTCCCCCTGGACCTCCTGCCTGGCCTATTCTGGGAAACCTTCTTCAGCTGGGGATGAAACCCAATGAATCCATGTGGGCTCTTTCTCAGAAATACGGCCCACTCATGACTCTCTCTCTCGGCATGAAGATTGCAGTTGTGATTTCATCCTCCGAAATGGCGAGGTCTTCAAAACCCACGACCAGAATTTTGCAGGGCGACGCTGATAGAAGCAGTAAAGGTTCTCTCTCACCACGAATCTTCAATTGCTTTTGCTCAGTATGGAAATTACTGGCAAAAATTGAGGCGAATTGCCACCACAGAGCTCTTCACTCCCACCAGACTCCAAGCCCTGCAACATCTCAGAAGAGATCAAGTCTCCGACACGATTCGAATGGTTTTCGAGTAGAGGGGAAAGAATTTGAACATTGAACATCTGGTGTTCTACGAGGGTCTCAGTCTCATGAGCAACGTTATCTTCAGCAAAAACTTGTTCGATCCCAACAATCCAGACTCTGCAGAATTGCGGAACACTTTTGCTAAGGTGGTGAAGTTGGCCGAAAAACCCAACCTGGCTGACTTTTATCTGTTTCTGAGGTCCCTCGACCCTCAGGGCGTGACCCGTGAGGCGGCCGTCCAAAATAAGCGACTGCTTAACTGCTTGGATGGATTTGTACAAGATCGGCTTGCAGCGAGGAGGAAAGGCGTTGATCTTCCCAAGGAAAAGGACTTTCTGGATATTTTGATTGATTCGATTGCCCATGATTTCACCCTGGAGAATATCAGTCCTTTGATTATGGTAAGTGTCCTCACTAATTGAAGAGATTTGAGACTTTTGATTACCTAGTTGTTTAACACCTTCTTCAATTCTTTTGTTTCGTTTGAAAAAAGAAATTGTATTATGTGAGAGTGTGATTTATTTATGATCATGCAGGAACTTGTGTCTGCGGGAAGTGATACTACAACAACAATAGTAGAATGGGCTATGGTGGAACTCATTGCCAATCCTTGGGTAATGAAGCAAACACAAAAGGAATTAGAAGATTTAATTGGTTTCAATCGAAAAGTGGAGGAATCTGATATAGATCATTTACCTTATCTCCATGCTATAGTGAAAGAAGTTTTCCGACTACACCCACCACTTCCATTAGCACTACCTCATAGAGCTGATAACTCATGCGAGGTGGCGGGATATAGGATACCCAAACACACCATGGTGATTGTGAATGTGTGGGCGATTGGAAGAGATCCTAAAATTTGGAAGGAACCTTCGAAATTTATACCAGAGAGGTTTTTTAATAATGAGAATAGTAGGATGACATATAAGGGACAAGATTTTGAGTTTATACCATTTGGAGCTGGAAGAAGAATATGCTTAGGACTTCCTTTGGCTCATCAAATGGTTCATTTTACTATTGCTTCCTTAATCCATTCCTTCAATTAGACACTTCCAATTGGGATGGAATATGAGAAAATAGATATGAGTGATGCCTTTGGGATAGTATTAAAGAAGGCTACAGAATTGCATGCAATCCCCACACCAAGGTTACCAAATCATCTGTATTGAAAAAATATGTTAGAGTTTTTGTAAATATTACTTGTTGACTTGTTTACCAAGTTTGGTGTAAGTTTATGAATTTAGTGTTATAATGAATTATGAAATAAATTTATTATAAAAATGTGTAATGCCCCATGTCTATGTGTCTTGCATGTAACTTTCTTTTGGTACCGATTTTGGTACTGATATCATACTTATTGATGATGTTTTATATATTGTCATCAAAATATTTTATCAATGATATTTTATATTGACATCATGATGTTTGACTATGGATTGTGAAATGTATATATAGCCACAACTACCATTTGATGATAGAAAGATTTTTTGATTTTTTTGAATAGGGGGTTGTTTTAACAAATGGCCCACAACTTTGCAATACACAAGTTTGTGGAAACAAATTTTGCGTAAAACATTGTATGATTATGGATCCAATTTTTTTTCTTTTTCAATTAAATGTTTAAAGATAATAATACAATGGAGAATTTAATTTGGAAATAATGTCTAATGGCATGTCTTATTAAATAAATTTTGAGAGTTCAGTATGAAAGATGTTCCAATGGTCACTGTATTGATTGTATGATATGTTGTCTTGTTATTAGATAGCAAAAGACTGTACTACTATGTTAACAATTATTTATCTACTCTCACAATCTTGTACTATGCCATATTACACATAATGATATAGTACCAATTTTTCTTAAAGGTGAGCTCTATATTGAAAATCCTAGTATAATTCTTTCTATAAACCCAGACTTATACATATTTGTTTCTTGAGTTCAATATAATATATTAAGCACTAGTTTGGAAAGCATTTTTATTAGTATATTTAGATGGTGATAATTTTTATTATTTTTAGATTTTGGTTCTTTGTTAAATGAGGTACTAAGTTAAGTGGGTTTGATCTTGGAGGAAATCACATGGTTAAGCACATTTGAGTTGGAGTAGTACTTAGATGGGTAACCTCCCAAGAAATTCAATGTTTGACTTCTCTCGACCTTGACATTACCTAAATGTAATAACTAAGCTCATATAAGGTGGAGGGTTAGAACCATTTTCAATACACTTTTCCAAGGAAGAAAGTAAATAATATGGCACAATAATTAACTTACCATGACAAGGATTTTTTAGAATAGGAAATGGTAGTGATGGACAATTTTGAACCTAGATATATTAAAGTAATATGTTAGAAATAAGGATCAAAGAAATAGAAGTCAAGGAATTTTATGATGAACTTAACTGGTTATGTAAATACAGATGTAAGTTTATGTTAAGTGATGTTATGACTTCTCATGCCTATGTGTCTTGCATGATAATTTGCAACCTACATATTGTATATCAATCTTTTATGTTCTTGGTAATTTGAGTTCTTGTATATCAATCTTTCATTTTCTTGCTAATTTGAGTCCTTGAATCACAATGCTTTTGTATTGCATTTGGGTTTCTACATATGTCATGTCCCCGTTTTGAAATAAGAATAAATAATAATAAAATAATAAGAAGATATTAAATATCTTCAAAAAAATCTATAAAAAAAGAATTTATTAAATAATAAAATAATTCAATCAATAATATTAAAATATAAAG
Source organism: Chamaecyparis obtusa (assembly GCA_027943335.1). NCBI lineage: Eukaryota > Viridiplantae > Streptophyta > Pinopsida > Cupressales > Cupressaceae > Chamaecyparis > Chamaecyparis obtusa. Next base: position 422,540 of record BSBK01006175.1, on the reverse strand, counting down.
AAATAGATAAAATATAATAATTTATTAATATAATAATATATATTACTTACTTATATATATACCAAAAAAATTAGAGGTTTTGTAAATATTACTTGTTGACTTGTTTACCAAGTTTGGTGGAAGTTTATGAATTTAATGTTATAATGAATTATGAAATTAAAATATTATAAAAATGTGTAATACCCCATGTTTATGTGTCTTGCATGTGACTTTCTTTTGATACTAATTTTGGTACTAATATCATACTTATTGATGATGTTTTATATTGTCATCAAAATATTTTATCAATGATATTTTATATTGACATTATGATGTTTGACTATGGATTGTGAAATGTATATATAGCCACAACTACCATTTGATGCTAGAAAAAAAAATTTATTTCTTGAATAGTGGGTTGTTTTAACAAATGGCCCACAACTTTGCAATACACAAGTTTGTGGAAACAAATTTTATGTTATACATTGTATGATTATGGATCCAGTTTTTGTTTAGTTATTTTCTTTTTCTATTAAATGTTTAAAGATAATAATACAATGGTGAATTTAATTTGGAAATAATGTCTAATGTCATGTCTTATTAAATAAATTTTGAGAGAAGTATGACAGATGTTCCAATGGTCATTGTATTGATTGTATAATATGTTGCCTCTTATTAGATAGCAAAAGATTGTACTACTATGTTAACAATTATTTATCTACTCTCACAATCTTGTACTATGTCATCTTACATGTGATGATATAGTACCAATTTTTCTTAAAGGTGAGCTCTATATTGAAAATCCTAGTATAATTCTTTCTATAAACCCAAACTTATAAATATTTGTTTCTTGAGTTCAATATAATATATTAAGCACTAGTTTGGAAAGCATTTTGTTTAGTATGTTTAGTTGATGTTAATTTTTAGTATTTTTAGATTTTGTTTCTTTGTTAAATGAGGAACTAAGTTAAGAGTGTTGGAAATATAGATGCAGTAACTGAGAAGGGGGGTGAATCAATTAACCACAAAAAAATATTACCACTGATCCCTTAGATATATATCTTATTAAATTATTTACTGTTGCCACTCGGTAAACATACAGAGAAATGCTAAAACACGGTCTTTGCAGTGTGTAATAATTAAACTGTTCTTAAGCATTCATCACTGATTAACATACATGAATAAAGAAAATAACATGAACACACGAGACACCAGATTTATCGTGGAAACCCAATATGGGAAAAACCACCAATGTAACTAGTTACTATTTTTCACTCTTCTGAAGTGATGCCTGGTTAGAAGCCAACCCGGTAAAAGGTTACAAAACACATTGTAAAGTGCGACCTTGTTAGAGGATTTAATCACCCTATTAGGAGTGGCCTTGTAAGAGGTCTTTTGAAACAGTTCAATAGAACTGTCACCTTGTTAGAGGATTTACAAAATGGTTGTTAAACCAACTCGGTTAAGAGATTTTGATATCACTACTACAATTGTAAGAGAGTAACAATGAAATGACCTGCAACTGAATTGCTGATTACAGATCTCTGTTCTGCTTTACTAGATTCTTACTGATCAAATAAATCTTTGCTGCTCCTCAAGGATATCTAACCATCCTTCAAAATTCGCACACACCTTTCTTCAAAATGATTTATGCATGCTGTATACATTATTCACCACTTGACCTTCTATATATATATATATATATATATATATATATATATATATATATATACACCATTCGAATTAATCATTTAGATTGTCAAGTCGGCACTAATAATTATTACAACAGTCGGCTGGGATAAACAAACTTTAATAACAAAATCCTTTGAAGGGCCGACCTTTCTCGGTAAACATTAATCCTGAAAAGATTTCCTTCGATGACCGAGTGAACTTGATAACCACAGCGAATTCTGCAACATCCTTCGAAGACCGAGTGAGCTCGATAACCACTAACTTTCCTTCGATAACCGAGGAGGCTCGGTTAACACTATTTTCTGTCGTATTTCCTTTTGACACATGAGAGATCTCGGTAGACACTAAAAACCACCTAGCTGACCAACTGAGCTTGGTAAACACTGAAAACTGCCTAGCTGACCGACTGAGCTCGGTAGACACTGAGAATGATAATTGATATGACATTTGTGTGACATCAAAGACAACACATAGCTAATCCAAAAATGTCCTTCAGACAATTGTATCCAACAATCTCCCTCTTTGGCATTGATGGCAACACAACATGTCATAGCACAATGAAATTTCACAAAGAAACATAGAGTAAGAAACATATCCTTAGCTTCATTCTGATTCCCATCATCCTCAAACTTCTCTCTCTGACTGAAAACTCTCCCTCTTAACTTCTCAAATTCTTCTCCTTAGAAATTTCTAGAAATGACAGCAAACTCTCCCTCTTTGACAACACATGCCAAAGACAACTTACACAGTTTCGGTGAATATCAATGTACCTTATGTACTGATTCATATGCAATGATTCCCTAACTATGCTGCATCAACTAATTGATCTTCAACATGTTATGGTTGATGCATCACTAAAACTTTATTTAGTGAACCTCGAACAGGGGAGTGACCCCTAACTTTCCTCTTAGATACAAGAATGCATCCTTAGGTAGTGGCTTGGTGAAGATATTTGCAATCTGTTCTTTTGTATGAACATATTCCAATCTGATTTCCTTGTCCTACACCAATTCTCTGACAAAGTGATATTTTATAGCAATGTGCTTGGTTTTGGAATGCATTACTGGATTCTTTGAAATATTTATTGCACTTGTATTATCACAAAACATAACAACTGGTTCTTTGATCTCAACCTTCATGCCTTCCAAAAACTGTTTAAACCATACAATATTAGAGCAGTTTACTGCTGCAGCAACATATTCTGCTTCTGTTGTGGATTGGGATGTGCAGTTTTGCTTTTTACTAGTCCAAGATACTAACCTCTTGCCAAGAAAGAATGCTCCACCACTTGTATTTTTTATGTCATCAATGTTTCCTACCCAATCAGCATTAGTAAACACTTTTAAGTCTAGATTACCTCCAAATTTATACCACAAGCCATAATCTTTAGTTCCCCTTAAATACCTCAAGATTCTTTTGATTTCCATCATGTGATTTTCTCTGGGTTTAGCTGAGAATCTTGCCACTATACCAACTGCTAAGGCAATATCAGGCCTTGTGTGCACTACATACTGTAATTTTCCAATCATTGATCTATATAAGGTCTGATCTACTTCTTTTGAATCATCATCTTTGGTAAGCTTCAGTCCAGTACACATGGGTGTACCAACTGGTTTTGAATCTTCCATACCAAATTTCTTAAGTATTTCCCTGATATATTTAGACTGAGTAATGTAGATACCATTTTTGTTCTGCTAAATCTGAAGTCCAACAAAAATTTTATCTGACCAAACATAGACGTTTCAAATTCTTTGTTCATATGCTCTGAAAATTCTTTGCACTGATCATCATTTCCTGTAAACACAGTATCATCCACAAATATTTCTGCCAGAACAATTTTGTTATCTGATCCTTCTTTGATGTATAAATTACTGTTGTCATTCGCTCTTTTGAAATCAATCTGAGTAAGATAGTTATGTAATCTTTCATACCATGCTCTAGGAGCTTGTTTCAAACCATACAATGCTTTGTGTAATTTGCAGACCATATCCCTTTTGTCTGGATCAATAAAACCTTCAGGTTGCTCAATGTAGACTTCTTCCTCAAGAATACCATTGAGAAATGCAGATTTTATATCCATCTGATATACCTTAAATCCTTTATGTGCTGCATATGCAAGTAAAGTCCTCACACCTTCTAATCTTGCAACAGGAGCAAAAGTCTCTCCATAATCTATTCCTTCTTCTTGAGAATATCCTTTACATACCAATCTTGCTTTGTTTCTTGATACTTGACCATCTTCATTCAACTTATTTCTGAAAACCCATTTTGTCCCAATTACATTTTTATCTTTAGGCCTAGGTACAAGAGTCTGTGTCTTATTTTTCTCTATTTGCTCTATTTCTTCATTCATAGCCTCAATCCAACTTTCATTTTCCAATGCATCTTTGACATTTTTAGGTTCAAAATCAACAAATAAACATGTACCTTTTAGTTTACTTCTTGTCATAGTACCATCTGATTTGTTTCCAATAATCTGATCTGGTGTATGATGCTTCTTGACATACTTGGCCAATACAGGTTCCTTGCTTCCTGAATGAGTTACATTGTCATCTTCTTCATCTTCAGGTTCAAGTTGCTCGGGCTCGGTAGATACTTGCTCGGTAGCTTCAAACTGAGACTCGATAATTTTTGACTCGATCTGAACTTCTTCTTGTGACTCGGTTACTGTACTGGGCTCGGTAGATGTAGTTTCCTTATTGACAAATGTGTCTGGAAATGTATCAGGTTCAATGTAAACAAATCTTCTGTAATCCTCTGGTTCCTTTTTGCTTTCTTCTTCAGTCTTTTCTGCAAACTCATCAATTCTCACATGTGCACTTTCTATGATTTTGTGAGTAGACAAATTTAGACATCTATATGCCTTACTTTTGCAAGAATATCCCAAAAATATTCCTTCATCACTTTTTACATCAAATTTTCCTTTTCTAGATTCTTTCAAGATGTAACATTTACTACCAAATACTTTTAGGTAACTTGCATTTGGTTTTTAGCCATACCATAGCTCATAAGGAGTCTTGAATGTGTCTTTTCTCAGCTGTACTCAGTTCAAGGTATGAACTGCAGTGTTGATAGCTTCCTTCCAGTATTTCATAGTAATTTTCTTTTCAATCATTAGAGTCCTTGCACAATCCATGATAGATCTGTTCCTTCTTTCAGCTATTCCATTCTACTCAGGAGTTCTCGGGGCTGATACCTGTCTTTTGATTCCTCTTTCAATGTAGAAATTATTGAATTCATGGGAGATGAATTCACCACCTCTGTCTGATCTCAAGCATTTTATTCTTTTTTCTGTTTCCTTTTCTACTTTTGCTAAATACCATTTGAACTTCTCAAATGCTTCTGACTTTCCTCTTAAATACATAACAGTCATCATTCTAGAGTAATCATCAACAAAGAGAATAAAGAATTTTTCTCCAATGTAGCTCTCAATTCCAATAGGTCCACATAAATCAGTATGCACAATTTCCAAAATATCTTCAGACTGATAGTTTTTACTTTTAAAACTAGACTTTCTCATTTTACCAATCTGACAATTCTTGCATAGACCAACATCAGGTTTCTTCAAAGTAGGAATACCTCTTACTTTCTTGAATTTGCTTATTTTCATCATGTTATCAAAATTTACATAACATAACCTTTTGTGCCATAACCAACTTTCTTCAATTTGAGCATTAAAACATGAGTATTCACCAAGATCAAGATAAAACAAGTAACATTTGGTTTGTTTGCCTGATCCTATCAGTTTTCCTTTGTCATCCAGTAGTCTTGCTTTGCCATTCATGAATTCAACTTTGAATCCAATGTTAATTAGTTGTGCTACACTTAGAAGATTATGCTTTAGTCCTTCAACCCAATATGCATTATCACATATAAGTTCTTTGGTTAATGAAATTTGTCCCTTTCCTTTTATACAACAAGGTTCATTGTTTACAAACCTTACATTACCACCATCAAATTTTTCAAAGTGTTCAAACTTAGTCATGTCACCAGTCATATGATGTGAACATCCACTGTCTATAATCCATGTATCATTCTTGCTTATATGAGAGATAAGCGCCATCTCATCTTCATCATTATCAGATTCATCTTTTACAGCAATGAAAACAATTTCTTCTTCACTATCATCCGAATCTTTAGCTAAAAAACATGTTTTCTTACCTTTATCCTTGAATGATTTGAAATTCTTCTTGCCATTGTACTTGTAACCTTTCTTCTCATCTTTGCTTTGCTTGTTTGGGCACCTAGCTGCAATATGACCAATTACTTCTTATAAAAATAGATTAAGGGAGTTTTACCTTTGTATTTTCCTCTGCCTCTTGAATATTTCTTTGCAAGTAATGCTTCAATAACTTCAAGATCACTATCAGAACTTTCCTTTGATTCTTCTTCACTTTCTGATTGGATTTTATTCCCTTTCTTGAGTGAAAGTTTGGCCTCAAAAGCTGATTCAATATTTTTAGAAGTTGGAACATAGTTGTCATAGTTATCCAGTTCAAAGGCTGTCAATCTTCCAACTAAGGCATCCAAAGTTATATTGTGATTTTCTTCACATCTTCTTTCTTGAATAGCAGATACTCTTATTGCATAAATAGGAAGTAATGTTCTAAGAACCTTACTTATAACAGTTTCATCATCAATTTTTCCTCCAAAAGCTCTGATTGCACTAACACTTGTCTTGATCCTTTCAACATATTTTGCAATGTTTTCTTCTTCTCTCATTTTCATCTGATCAAACTGTCCTCTTAGGCTTTCTGCTTTGGCTCTCTTCACATTGTCATCACCGCCATAGATTTTCTTCAGCTTGTTCCACATTTCATGAGCAATTGTGCAGTCTTTGATTTCATCAAATTCTTCATAGCTAAGAGCTGATGCAATGTCTATCATCATAGTGTTATGGTTCTTCTTCTCTGCAATGTCTTCAACAGTTAATGTGGCAGTAGGAACTATATATTCTTGATCAATATATTTGCATCCTGAATCACCAATGGAAGCTAGATGAAGTCTCATGAGACCTTGCCATGCCGAAAAGTTATTTCTGTTAAGCCTTGGAATTTCTCTTTTGTAAGACATCCTGATCTTTAGCTTAGGTCCTTAAAACCCTTCCTGCAAGCACCAAAAGCTCTGATACCAATTGTTGGAAATATAGATGCAGTAACTAAGAGGGGGGGGTGAATCAGTTAACCACAAAAAAATATTACCACTAATCCCTTAGATATCTTATTAAATTATTTACTGTTGCGACTCGGTAAACATACAGAGAAATGCTGAAACTCGATCTTTGCAATGTGTAATAATTAAACTATTCTTAAGCATTCATCACTGATTAACATACATGAATAAAGAAAATAACATGAACACACGAGACACCAGATTTACCGTGGAAACCCAATATGGGAAAAACCACCAATGTAACTAGTTACTATTTTTCACTCTTCTGAAGTGATGCCCGGTTAGAAGCCAACCCGGTAAAAGGTTACAAAACACACTGTAAAGTGTGACCTTGTTAGAGGATTTAATCACCCTATTAGGATTGGCCTTGTAAGAGGTCTTTTGAAACAATTCAATAGAACTGTCACCTTGTTAGAGGATTTACAAAATGGTTGTTAAACCAACTCGGTTAAGAGATTTTGATATCACTGCTACAATTGTAAGAGAGTAACAATGAAATGACCTACAATTGAATTGCTGATTACAGATCTTTGTTCTGCTTTACTAGATCCTTACTGATCAAATAAATCTTTGCTGCTCCTCAAGGATATCTAACCATCCTTCAAAATTCACACACACCTTTCTTCAAAATGATTTCTACATGCTGTATACATTATTCACCACTTGACCTTCTATATATATATATATATATATACCATTCGAATTAATCATTTAGATTATCAAGTCGGCACTAATAATTATTACAATAGTCAGCTGGGATAAACAAACTTTAATAACAAAATCCTTTGAAGGGCCGACCTTTCTCGGTAAACATTAATCCTAAAAATATTTCCTTCAATGACCAAGTGAACTCGGTAACCACAGCAAATTCTGCAACATCCTTCGGAGACCGAGTGAGCTCGATAACCACTAACTTTCCTTCGATAACCGAGGAGGCTCGGTTAACACTATTTTTTGTCATGTTTCCTTTTGACACCCGAGAGATCTCAGTAGACACTGACAACCGCCTAGCTGACCGATTGAGCTCGGTAGACATTGAGAACCGCCTAGCTGACCGACTGAGCTCAGTAGACACTGAGAATGATAATTGATATGACATTTGTGTGACATCAAAGACAACACATAGCTAATCCAACAATGTCCTTTAGACAATTGTATCCAACAAAGTGGGTTTGATCTTGGAGGAAATCACATGGTTAAGCACATTTGAATCGGAGTAGTACTTAGATGGGTAACCTCCCAAGAAATCCAATGTTTAGCTTCTCTTGATCAGCATTACCTAAATGTAATAACTAAACTCATATAAGTCGATGATTAATCCTTGATGTAGTGGAGGGGTAGAACCATTTTCAATACATTTTTCCAAGGAAGAAAGTAAATACTATGGCACAATAATTAACTTACCATGACAAGGATTTTTTAGAATAGGAAATGGTAGTGATGGACAATTTTAAACCTACCTTCTATACTAAAGTACTTCATGATATGTAGACTTTTTATCATTCAAGATGCAAGAAAGTCTTCCTAGCTATAGTAATTTTAATACTTCTTCACTTTTTCACCCTCATCAAGAAAATCTTTTATAAAAATTTCTAAAATTATTTTCTTATTTTTTTCCACCTTAGCTCCTTTACAATTAAAACTCGTCACTATCACTATAAGATCATTTGTAACTATAAGTTTGACCCTACCCACCAAAACCTCAGCCTTTGTCCATAAATTGACAAACTTGGAAGTGAGGGTATCATATAACTTCATGAGGACAAAAAAATAGGTAAAAATACCTTTCTCAATTATTTTCTAGAGCTCAACATTTTAACACAATGTCTCACAAGAGATAGGCCCAATTCTCAACCTTGGGTTCATGTTCTCACTTTTAAATAGAAAACTATATTGGTTTGTATATAGGTTTATATTTACTAGAGGTACCTAAATGCACTACAAAAAAGATGGATTATCATGAAGACCCCCTTAATTTTCCCTTTAAAAAAAGAGACATAAATGGTGTCCATTTGAATCCATAATGAAAAACTCTATGGTTGTATCTAGAGCTAGAAATCCAAGAAGACCAAAACAAGAATCCACTTTCACAAAAATGGATTAAACACTAGAGCACTCAACCTTGTCAAGAAATAGTGTACTATGTATGAAATGCATACAAAAAAAAATTTTAATTTAATTGTATAATATTTTTTAACATTAATAATTGAATCATATTTTATTATTATCAATAAAATAGAAAATAAATTTGACAAATTTCAACTTTTAAAATTTCTTATTTTTAATCTTAAATCTTTCTCTCATTTATTGAATGTTAAATCCCAAATTTTATACAAATTTTATTTTAAATACTTATTGTTTTAATTTAAAGTCAATATCATAAATTAAAAATACAAACTACTAATACTTATATTTAAATACATATACTATTAATACCATTGATAAAATTTGACACATAAAATATCTTATTATTAATTTTATATATATATATATATATATATATATATATATATATATATATATATATATATATATATATATATATATATATATATATATATATATATATATATATATATATATATATATATATATATATATATATATATATATATATATATGACAGTGACTAACCAAATATAGTTTGATATGCACAAATTAGTTGTGATGGATGAGGACAAATTAGTTGTGATGGATGACGACCTTTTCTGTGATATCTTTTACTGCCAATGACACCAAGTTTTTCTTAATACAAAAATGCATTTGGAGATATTTACATTGAAGGCATTTATTAGATGGAATGAATGATCTGATTTCGGTGATCAACAACTTGAAGTTGTGGAGAAGGGTTATGCAACCATTGAAGCGTTTGTGGCCGTTGGATTTTCAGCATCTATTCTTCAAAAATTTGCCAAAAATCACTCTAGTTTTGTGAATTGGAAAAAAAAATTGACATTTTTTTGTCTTTGGTACTTTTTTTTGTAAGGAGCTTAGCCCGTGCCTTCTTTATACATGTATGTAAGACATGAGCTTTCTCGCGGAGCCTCTCGAAAGCAGAAAAGTAAGATATTAAGTAAGATATTTGTGTACCACACGACCTTCTCCTGCGGCCACGCCTGACATCCTCTCTCAAAAGTTGTCCTCAATGATAGTTTAAATCAGAAAAATATCAAAATGAAAACAATGTCTCCGCCAAATTTTCTAGTTTGTCATAGCTCACATTTACAAAACCCTCGCTGGGAAATATTGAAACCCAGAGAGTATCTTCTCCATTATGGCCTCCTTCTCTACCCTTAGTTGCACTTGTGTGTCCTAATTTTATGCCCCAGATTCCCAAGGAATGAAGAATATTCTCCTTCATGTAGAACCCGAAAGCTATGTTGGTCACATGCTCAACCACTCGGCCTAGCACAATGTAACTGAAATTGGAATATTTGGTGGTCGATCCAGGCTCAAAATTGAGCGGCAAACGTAAGTATTTTTTTTTTTGTCTTTGCAGTATTTTTTGGATGTAAGTTATGGGAGACAATGTTGGTAGTAAGCGATGCCAACCAAACTACATCATCAAATCATTGTACATGGTGCCTCTGACTGGACAAGAATATGTATGTATGTATCTATCTATCTATCTATGACATTTTCTTATCTCTCTCATTAACCCATGAGTATTTAAACAAGCATAATATTTGGTTGTATCTGAAAAATTCTAAAGGTGGGGAGGGAATGAAATCGATGCAACTATGAGGTTATGGAGACTCACTTTTTTGTTTGGAAATTTTTGCATTGATATGCTTCTTTGATTAAGTTGGCCACTTGGAAGCAGTAGACCCATATAGATGCCTAGTCTCAAACAACACATGGTTTAGTCCTCTGTTGGGTGTCTGGAACTTAATGACAAAAATGTCAGCAAAGCTACGATTTAATTATGTTGACAATAATATAATAATAATAAATACTCATTTGGGATCACAATATTCTAATAGTCCATACTAATAGATTACTTAAATTCTGCAGCGGGTTATGGAAACATTTATGTATAACCCCATAATACATTTTGACTCTATGGTTGGGCAGATAAATGATCATTCATCAAGAACATCAATGGTGATAAGCATCATGTACTTGCATTAAAAGATAAAAAGAATCAACATTAACAAAATAAAAATCAATTATATCCAACTACTTAATATAACATTAATCAACGTCAACAAAATAAAAATCAATTATATCCAACTAATTGCATTAAAAGAACACTAAAACTTCCTCAACACTAATGGATAGAAGCCATTTTAGTCTATACAAAATGATACAAACATTCACTAGTAGTAGAATGGACAAATATGCTTATGGCAGTACTTTATCAATATAACCTATTTCCATTAAAGTTGTAATATTGTTGTTATCTATGATCTTCCAGGTGATCCTAATCATTCTTCTTCATTGAAAGATTTTGACAATTCTTCTTGATTGAAATTTCTCACACAAAGTCTAATTTATTGAGATTTGAGGTGTTGTACATATCTTTTGTTTATTTCTTCTCTTTGAATTTCCCCCCTACAATGTTATTGTCGTACTTTGAAAACAACATAACTGTAATACTACTGTAGTAGTATTATTGATCTGTACAACAACTGCAAAAAACATAAAAACATTTTTATTTTTATTAAATTATCAACAAATTGAGAGTGAGCGGGAGCTTTTACAACATACGTTATTTGTGTGACAGTGATTTGCACATTAGCCATATTAATTTTATGGCAATAACCTGTTTTAAGTTGTTCATATGATTTGAATCCCTTGTTTATATTAGAACATTTTATTTTATTGCAGCTTGAAGAATTACATTACAGAGATTGAATATAAAGATGATTGTTATCCTTCCAAAAAAATCATAAGTTTTTTACGGTAGTCAATTCTGCAGATTTTGAATGATATATATTTTTAAATTAATTGAATAAATATTTTTAAAAAAGGAACATCCAATCTCATTAATTTACCATATCTCTCAATTTTTCAAACAAAAATTTAAAACGTTGATGCAATCTTTGAGAGAAAAACTTCTAGGCTGAAATTTTGCATAAATTGATTATGGATTTTTAGAGCTTGACAGTTCATCAGTGTCCATGTCAACAACTCCCTTCACCTGAATGTGAAAAGCCCTTTTAATCAATTCTTTGTAAACCATGGCAAGTGACTTTTTATCTGAAGCAGGCTAAGCGTTGAATAACTTTCCCTTATGATTGTTACTTCAATCTACTAATCATGGGAAAACTGGAAAAAATGCAACTCCCAACGTGGATCCTATGCATGATTTTGAATATATTTCGAAGTCCTTTTTATTAACTCTGCAAAACATTGAGGTGGCCTTCCACGAAAAGCTTGTCCTTGTAAAATATAAAATTACTTTAACCTAAATAAGATTATTGGAAGCCTTTATTGATTTTTTAGGTAGAGGGCGCACATCATTCATCTATTTTCTTCTTATAATTGTTAGTGCTTGTTTGAAATTATTCATTCTTTACACCGAAGGTGTTTCATTTATGAAATGGATGACCTGCTTCTTCAAATCAATGGTTGATAGTTGCTTAGAAGTGATGCAAGATGATTGCAACATTCTTTTTCATCATTATGATTCGCTAAATTTCTTTTGTTGGATACAGTTAGGGACTGTTTGGTGCATGGAATTAACCTGGAATAGTCATTATTTAATGTGAGAGTAAAATAACTCATCGTTTGTGGCCATTTTTTGAATTCCTAAATTAGAAAATTAATCCCCATTTTTGGGCCAATGCTCATTTTATTCCAGAATAAGCTATTCCTGGATTCAAAATTAAAACAAAATCTATAATGTTTTTGGGTCCGTGTGTGAATGGTTCTTTAGGTTTTCTATTTTGTGGGAAAAACATTTCCGCCATTTGATCGCTCTGCATTTGCATCTACATTTGATTGCTCTGCATTTGCAATCTCATAGGTAAGGTTTATGCTTTTGTCTCTTCTTATCTCTTCAGTCTTTTGTTTACTTTCTTACAACTGGCACCAGTCGTTGCTCTCTATTTTGTTCCTGATAAAATGAGATTGCGATGGATTTGGGATTTCTTATAGAAATGGTGTAAGAAGTTAGTTTAGAAAATTTTGTAGGTCCTATAGAATACGTCCACACAGCAAATTGGTAATTTGGTAGTTACTCCAAGTTTGATTCTCATACAAGCTTAGATGCACTGGCGAGGGTTTGGACAAGCTTTGGTGGTTATATCACTACACCTTTGGAGAACATTGAAAACCAATATGCTCTGTAATTCTTGCATTTATCTAGTTGCCCGTCAGCCTTCCATCCTCTTTCTGACAACTCAAATGTGTATTATCTTTATGTGTGGGAGAATGTAGTGAGCTAAACCATTTGCTAGATAGCTTGGGAAATCTATCCACTTTGCAGATGTTTTCTTTAAATAATTGTGAGAACTTGGTTGCATTACTTGAAAGCATTGACACTCTATTTTCTTTGAAGCATCTTGTTTTGATTGGTTGTTCCAACTTAGAGAGCCTTCCAGAGTCATTTGGCTGGTTCAAGTCTTTGGATTTTCTCACCATTAGTGGTTGCCACAATTTGAAGATGTACAGATTCCCCAGTTGTATCATAGTATCTTCCTCTTTATGTCACATTCAAGTTCAGACTTACCTACATACTTTTGCCCTCCCACATTTTATCATTCTACATTTCTATAGAGTCAACACTCCCACAATTTTTTTTGCCTTTCTTACCCTTATCTCTTTGGTCTTGTTTGTACTCTCTTGCAACATGCACCCACTGTTTCTCTGTGTTTTATTCCTTGGAAAATGAAATTGCAATGGATTTGGCATTTCTTGCAGGAATGGTGCAAGGTGTCACTCATTTTGACTAGCATCTTCAAGCTATCACCACTAAAAATAACAAAGTCAAAATGATTTGTGTCCATCTTCTGTTAAATTTTTTGTTGGTGATAAATTCTAATGGAACATAAATATCAACTTTAGATAATTTTGTGGGCCTAACGGAATACTTAACAGAAAATTGGTATTTCCTCTTAGTTTGATTCTTGTACAAACTTTATATGCACTGGTGAGAGTCCCCAACAAGCTTTGGCCAACTAGAATCTCTTTATTTAATTGGACCCAAGTAGACTGGAGAACATTGAAAACCTATCTGGTTTGCTATTATTGGATTTATCCTATTACCCTAAATTGGCCAGCCTTCAACCCACTTTATGACAGCTCATATCTTTACTCTCTTTATGTATGGATGAATGTAGCGAGCTCACCTTTTTTTCCAGATAGCTTGGGCAATCTATCCACTTTGCAAAAAAAAAATTCAAAATTATTGTGAGAACCTGATTGCATTACGTAAAAGCTTTGGCATTCTATATGCTTCAAAGCATCTGGTTTTGATTGGCGCTCCCAACTTAGACCATAATGTCATGGCCCCTGTTCTTGAGGGATGCATTTCAAATATATTTAAAAGAAAAATCTAATATCAATAGTATTACCATAATGTCATGGCCCATGTTCTTGAGGGATGCATTTGTTGCCTTGTAGCTCTTGTGTAACTTTCCAAGATTGGGATATATCTCTACATTTCCCTCCACTATATCAATCGGAGATTGATGTCTACCATGGCCACATGTCTTCCACTCTTCCTTTAGATCCCCCCAAAGAGAAGGTCCCCTTGCACCACTGTAATCAAACTCCACCCATGTTCCATAAAAAAAACCATAAATAAGATTTATACAAGTTTACAAGTCTTTCCCCTCAATCAACAATTCTGAAGCTTAGAGCAATGTAACTATAGGAGATTTGTATTACCTATTGTTACTGATTTAGAACCCATTTCAAGGGCTAGGAAAACTAGAACAACAAATGCATAGAACATATTCTCCATCTGATTGGAGAAAACTGAGAATGTTGAGGAATAGCTTTGAGTCTCTAATCCGATGCTAATTCTATTGGTAATGGTGAATATATAAAGAACATGGGAATTTCAGGGTTCTGATCCACTTTTGTTTTTGCTATTTGTACATTTTTTAAAGGCATCTCTATTGAGGGAAAGTAATTCATAACCCTCTGACCACAGTTCTACTTTTTCATGTGTGCCAAACTTTAATGGGATCATGCAGGTCGCTTTAGTGCTCTGAGAATGTGACACAAGACTTGATTATGGATGAAGTTGAATCCTTTCCTTACTATCCTTTACTTTATCCTTTATTGTACTTACCAATAAATATAATTATTTGAGGTTAAGAAACCATTGACTAGAGGTGGTGCACATGGAACCCATGTTCTATGTTTAATTATATGCAAGTACTAAGTTTTCTTTCCTTTTAGGTAATGGATCTTACCAAATAGTCACACCTTCAAGGTCTCACTCTTAGGAAGAAGAGAGTTAGTATCTCCCTTGCTTGTGTGCTTGCAGCCCTTGCGGCAGCCATAGTGGCAAAATTGCAGATAAAGATAGAGGACAAATGCATAAGCGCATAAGGGATGAAATTCCTTTTTATAAGCATATCATCCATTCTAACAACACAGATTGTCATGACCAAATACGCATGACTAGATGAGCCTTCTTTCAGCTAGAAAATCTTCTAAGGAAAAAAGGAAGCATCACAGATACGAAAAATATCACATTAGAAGAACAACTTGTGATGTTCCTACATACCATTGGACACAATCTGCGTAATCGTAAGATTGCCCATAACTTTGGGCACTCAGGAGAGATAGTTGGCTGATACTTCCACAAGGTGTTAATGGCTATCTTAACACTCCATGTAGACTATCTTCTACCCTCTGGTCCTAACACTCCTAAACAAATTAGTGGGAAGGACCAGTTTGACCTGTACTTCAAGGTAAATCTCCTTGCCATACACATTTGTTTGATTGAGTCTTAATCATGTTTCCACATTTTCATTGGATTATCCATTTGTTGACTATAGGATTGTGTGGGAGCAATTGATGGATCCCATATACCAGTCACTGTCAATGTTGACCTGCAAGTCAAATATCATGATAGAAAAGGTAACTTGTCACAAAATGTTATGGGTGTATGTTCATTTGATTACCAATTTCAATACGTCATTGCTAGTTGGGAAGGGTGTGCTGTAGATAGTTGTGTTCTAGCTTTGGCTCTCTCCAAATTGGGCCCACTTGTGGTTCCCCAAGGTATGTAGACTATGATTTTCATATTCCTACATACGATAAATTTTACACTGTTATAGTAATATTCTTTATTATATACAGGAAAGTATTATTTGGTCAAAGTTGGATATCCAAATGCACAAGGATTTCTCACTCCTTATAGGTGTACACGTTACCACCTAAAGGAATTTGTAAGAGAAAACCCCATAACCACAGCACATGAGTTGTTTAACCATAGACACTCGTCACTTAGGAATATAATAGAGCATACATTTGGCATTTTGAAGCAACATTTTCCTATATTGAAGCATGCGGCATCTTATAAAACTATGACACAAACCAAGATTGTTTTGGCATGTTGCACTTTACACAACTTCATTACGAGAGAGGATGGCCTTCCACCGGAAGAAGAATGTGAATAGGAAGATGGTCATGACAGGATAGATGTACCATTTCTTGAGACTTATGGTTTCACTCAGCGTGATAGAGATGACTGGGGGATGTTTCGAGATGAAATAGCAAGAAGGATGTGGGAAGACTATAGATCTTGATAATTTTGTGAAGTTTTCTTTGTGTATTTCAAAAATTTTCCATGATATTTTAAGGTTATTGGAGACTGGCACTTAATTCTTTTCATTATTTCATCACATTCCATGAAACATTAATATGACATTGTGGAAAACAATTTATGTACTATTTTATTAACTCTCTTTGAGCCCTATGTCACGATTGACATTTTCGTATACCTATCCACTACAACGTCTCGCAAGTATCAATGCAAGAACATATTTTTTCCAAATGGTATCCACTACTACATTTTGTATACACACCTTTTTTAATGCTGAGGCAACTTTTCAAATAGTTGACATGCCTCTTCTAGTGTGCATCCATATGCGTGTGACCATTGCAATCATGAGTCCGCATTATTTTGAGAGATTTTATCAGACTCTAACCATGCCTCCTCTGTTTCCAAATTCTGCATACATGTCCTCCTTTGCATTCTAAGATGTCATTTAATTTGATATTCCACCACAATGATATATTTCTAACATAAAATTGAGGATTATTTGATACTGTAGATCCATTTACTGATACTTCACTTTCATACAACATTTACTTTCTATTAGCATATTCCGGTCCCATTTGGCTTTTTCCAATTTTTGAAATTGTTGTTGTTATAATAATTTAATGTATTTTTTTCTCTATGATCTAAGTCCTTTTACAATTGGTTTTGTTGATATTCTACATTTGCATCTTTATTGTTGTTTGTGCCTGTGGATCATTCCAGTGGTTTGTTAGATGAGTAAAAGTTTAGAGCAATTAATATCACAGAGAATTATGAATTTTGCAATAAATTATGAATTTCATGAAGATTGCTTTTTTCCCTAACCATAAAAAATATCTATTTCTAATAGCCCATTAGACCACCGTGAAGTCCCAGAAAGGAAGCACCTTATGTGAAAAGATATAAATCTTTACTATAATTCTTAGTACCAAATATAGACAAAGGAAGAGCCAGTTTTCTCTCTCCCAAGTCAATCACAATATCTTTACTTTGTCTGAAATCATACCCCTGAAAAAGAGGAGAGGGATAAAAAACTAACAAATATAAAATGGTCCTAAGGATGACTACAACTTAATGGATTTTGACACAGAATAACTAACCCACTACAATACAGCTTTATTGCAGATATGCATTTACAGTTTTATAGGGAATGATAGACATAAGACCATCATAAGAAATACAGGATATTTACACAACATTGGAGTAAAAAATCTTTACACACTTGTACCCTATTACATTTACCATATCTAACTAAAAATCTCAAGTCTTTAAACATAAGACATGTAACAAAGACATTTGTTCTAGAGAAGTGTCTTCTTAAAACAAATGGAGAGCTTCTTCCTTCATCAACAATCAAAGTTATTCAATATACATCTTTTTAAGTGCATCATGTGACCATTCAGCCCAAGTTCTTACCAACATCAAAAGGGGCAAATTAGATGACCCTATCTTACTCCTAAAAACCTTACTAGTAACACACTTCATGTTCTGATCGAGGTCATTCCTCAGATAACAAAATCTAATTGCAACAACAACATCTTTCACCCTTCTCAAGACCTTTAATAAGGTATCATGTCCAACCTAGATGAAGAAAAAGCAATATAGAGAGTTGGGATGACAATGTCTTGTTCTTTAACCATTTGTATTACAAAGTTCACCAAGTTTGACATGGTGATAAAGTATCAACCAACAAAACTAGTAAAACCAATATCTTGTATTCCATCAATAGCCTTTTGTAGCACTATAACATAAAGAAGTAATCTGCTTTACCATCTAACTATCCTACACTCAGCCTTTTTGAAGTTTGAACAATAATAAAAACAATTCATAAATTAGGATCTCCTATAATGCCAGAACTATTTCAAGAACCATACAACCACATGGATGATGGTTTCCTTATAAATACATAAACTGTACAGGGAAGTGTGGTGAAAAAAATATCAATATTATGAATGAAAAACACTAGCATTTGAACCCACATGACTTTCTAGTTTTGATAAATCTGGTACCCATAATGATAACATAGATGATCCACTTGCAAACATTAGGTGCCTTGGAGCCCATTTTACCACTGCAAGAATGACTCCGTCATTCATCCAACAGGCCACCTGAAGAAAAATACAATTAGCAATTCAGTCACAATTTTGGTAATAGACGGCCAATCACATCATCTATGATACTGTAAAGAGCACAGCTATAAATACGTACCTCCTTGCCACTATTGACACTCCAAGCATATAAGATTTGTTTGACCAAACCAATTTTGTTTTATCAATTTGGACCCTCAAAAGTCCACAGTGACATCTGAGTATGTTTTAAATCTGGCAAATAAGAGCTCAGTTAACTGTGGACTGGTTAGAATTATTATTAAGACCTCCATAAACTTTATGATTCTGAGGTTCAATTTATAAAATGAAGAATCAAGTTTCATATCCATATCTACTTTCTTGAGACTTTATTATTTGTATTGGCAAAACATACCACTAACTTTTTCATCCTAAATAGTTTCTTTTCTTTTATACTACATGAAGGTGATTAACGTTCTTCTGACTATTGCATTAATTGTTGACTCAGTTTTGTCTCCAAATGTTCATGTGATTCAGCGATGTCATTCATAGACCTTCTGACAAGCATAGACAACGATGCTTCTCAAATGAGCCATGGCATGGACAACGATGTTGTTCAAACCAGTCATGCAACTCCTTCTACCAGGATTGTATGGAACAAAGATATGGAAAGAAAGCCTCTAGACTTGCTCCACGAGCAAGTTCAGCTAGGAAGAAAAGGTTAAGGTAGATTCAAAAAGGAAGCTTGGACTGCTATTGAAAAGAGGTTCAAGGAAGAAATGAAGATGACTTTGACAAAGGAAAATTGTAAGAACATACTCAAAACATGAAAATAGTATTACAGAACTATGAAAGAGTTGAAAAAAACAAGTGGTTTTGAATGGAATGAGAGTACTCAATGTATGGACATTGATGAGAAGGTTTGGGAGGAGCTCTTGAAGGTGAAATGCTCTTTACAATTTTTTTTTATAAGTTAATCTATCTTAAAAAATTACCAACCAAATACAAATAATTCATTCATTCATTATGCCAACATGCAGAGAAAAGATTTTAAAAATGCCAAGGTGTTTAAGAGGCTGCCCTTTTACTACTTCAACGAGTTATCCATCATTGTGGGAAATGACATAGCCGAAGGCAATGTAGCCGCAACACCTCTAGAGACTGGAGAAGGGATTTTTGTAAATGACAACTTTGATCCCTATTATGAGGAGGATATCACTGCACCTTTTGAAAGTGTTGTTGATTTGAATGATGATGATATCCCTACACATGTACCCACTCAATCTACTACATCTGGCAGTGGGAATCGCTCATCAATGTCATCAAAGAGGCCAAAGAGGAAGCGTTCTAGCATGGTAGGTTCCTTAGATGCCATATGTAAAACCATAGGTAAGATAGGTGACAACATGAGGGAGACTCAAACTATAAAAATGGATGCATCTGAAGTGAATGTTGTCTATGAACAAGTATATGTTGCACTACAAGCAATCCCTAGGCTTAGTGAAGAAACCTTGGTTGATGCATATGATACTTTTCTGGTTGAACTTGGAAGAGAAAAGGGGTTCTTGATAATGAGTGAATCATAGAGGGTCACATACATTTGAAGAAAGTTTGGTAGTCTATAGTTTTCTTAAAACTATCTTTAAAAGTGTAATGACAATTTTATTTCGCAATACAGTCATATGACAATTTTATTTTGCAATACATATTTGAACTTGGGGAACTATTTGTGTTGACCTTAAACTATTTTTGGTAAATGGAAATGGTGTATGTGAGATTAAACAGTAATGGTGTACATGTGTTCATTGATTGCTGGAATGGTTTATGTGTTCATTGATTGCATTGGAGGATTTTTTTTAAAAAGTTCTCTCCATGGACTGTAAGTTGTATAATCTTTTTCTGTTTGAAATAAAGTGGTGGTTGTATTGAAGGATCTGTCAAATTGCTCTCATATTCATAAGTCTCAGGTTATCATGATTCATTATAATGATGGTATTATTTTTTGTTAATTAATTTTTTCTTGCATTTTTGGGGCTTTAGATTTATGGGTGTTATCATTATTGGATATGATTATCAATTCATTATTAGTGTGCTAAAGGAATTATCAATATAATTTTTTAAGTCATATTTTGCACCTACATTTGAGCATTGTTACATGAGTTTGTTTTTTACAGTATTGTGGGGGATATCAATGGTTGTGCTAAATGTGCCAGACTGTGAGTGTGGTGAAGGGCCTTGCATTTTGAAAACCTCGCACATGGATAAGAACCCTGAGTGAAAATTTTGGAGTTGTCCACTTAGCAAGAAGGTTGGTAGTGGTAATGTATTTTATGTTTATAAAAAATATACATACTATTCATTATAGTGTGAAGTAATGTAGAGTTGATATTGCAAGGCGACAATGGCTGCGGCTACTTTAGGTGAGCAGATGATGTGCCAGCTACATATGTTCGCCCATTTGCCATGTTGTCAATGAAGCTCATCAGTGTAGCTTGTGCTCTCGAGAGGCAGCTATGGCTGAGATCGTGTCAATGGCGAAGGCTAAAATAAAATCTGTATGAGGGCTTCACAACATTTTAATTGCCTTTATTTGTATTTTAATTGTGTTTGTTTGCTAGGAACATATGAAAAGATGAACTTTGAATGTGTCCCAATTAATTTGAGACAAAATATGGACATGTAACTGGTTTATGATGTAGTACTATGTATATGTCGTAACTTGTTTATAATGTTGTCATGTCAATTTTTTATATATGTGGTAACTTGTTTATAATGTTGTCATGCCAATTTTTTAGTTTTTACTTGGATATGACTTTGGATAGAAAATTATTAAAAATTAAAAAAATGAGCAACAAAATTGATAAAAGTTCAAAAATAAAAATTTGTAAGAAAATAATTTTTTTTATAATCTTATTTTTTAAAAGTTAATAATACATATTTTAATTTAAAAATATATAAGTTAGAAATACATATATTTTAATTAAAAAACCAGCAACAAAAATGATAAGTTCAAAAATTAAAATTTGTAAGAAAATATTTTTTTTATAATTATAATATTTTAATAAGTTAAAAATATATATTGTTCAAATTAATTAAAAAATTGAAAAATAATCCTTATTCCAATTCCACATTATGGGATCCAAACGCATAATAGATTAATTCCCAGTCATCTTCTAGGTGCACCAAACAGGTCCAAACCCTATTCCAGCTTTCATTTTCAAGATTAATTAATCCGAGAATAGGTCCTTATTCTAAAATAGGCCTATTCTTGATAAATTAATTCCATGCACCAAATGGGCCCTTATTAAATGCAATACGTTAAAAATTTTATTGTTGGATACATTTATTGAATGTGCTACGAACTAGGTCCTATGTATGTTTCCTCCTATTGATGTTGATGCATCTTTCTTTCTGACAACTGCTTAACACATTGAGAAGACATAACATCCTCTTGTAGTTGCTTTTCTTCTGGGAAGTCTGATCAAGAAGAGAACTCGATTAACACAAACATTGCCCCTGCTTCAATGGCCTTTATTCTGCTGTGTTGGCTCTTAGAAGTGATTGCAGTGAGGATTTCAAGGGTAGCCATGAATTGAGGATGCAAACGTGTTATGTATAAAAGGAACACCCAAACGCAATGAAGTGGGCATTCCAGATGTCTACATATCTATAAATCATGTGTGTGTCATTTACATAGCTTTCATGATTAGCTAGATTTCACAATGTTTATTATGCATATAAGGAGTTGTTGTCGATAAAATGTTTATTATGCCAAATTAAAGTGGAACCGTTGGTAACTCTAGTGCAAAGGAAGATTGAATATTATATGTATCATGACAAAAGAATATCTTGAAAAATAATACTTCTTTTTATCAGCAATTTTCTTAGCAGATTCTCAACAAAGCCAAGGAGAAAGTGCAATCAATCTAATGATAGAAGAAGTTGTCGCAAGAAATAAATAGATGCATCAGGGGGATCGCAGCATTGGATGAATCATTAAAATGGAAGTTGCAGCAATAAAGAAATTCCCATGTATCATTTTCAACAATGTTTTAATAAAAATAGGGGATTTAATACAAATTTGTGAAGTGTAAGCGGTCTCCAGAATTTCAATAAAAGATTTCTGCTTTGTTGGAAAGACTTGCAGACATGTAACTCCACAGATGAAAAGACTTGCAATTTACATATGTAACTTATCTTTTTTATTTAATACATATTATTAGCAAATAAAATATTAAAAATAATAATTTTAAATTATAATATACAAGTATTTATTAATCATAATTAGAATTTTTCTCTATTTTCAAAACTTTAAATTAATATTTTTCTTTTGAAAAATATATATATAAATGTTAGTATAGTTTTAAAAAACTAAGATTTTTACAATTGTATTTTTAATTTTACTTTTAAATTATTAAAAAAATTATTTATTATTTAATATTTCTAACCAGATAGTTTTTTGGTTTTTTTATAATTTTTTTAAGTGATATTTTATTTTACAAAAGATATTCCAAAATCTTATTACAATATGAAAAAATAGATATTTTAGATTTTAAATTTCAAATCTACATTTATTTTTAGTTTTAAATTATAATATAAAATTATTTTTATTTATTATTCATAAATATTAAGTTTTTAGTTTTATTTATAAAGTTTAAAAGAGTTTTTTTATTATTATTTTATAATATTTTAAATTTTGGTTGATAGTATCGATTAATTAAGAAGATATTTCAAGATGTTATTGTCCATATATAATGTTGATAGAAAAAACTTGATGGAAAAAACTTAAACATTATCAAATCTAAAAGCATCATCAATTTTAAACTACAGGTTGTAGAAACCTTATATCTTTGAGATTCTCATAATGTTCATACTTTAATTAAAAGTGGGAAAAAAAGTAACTAGAAAATAGTGAAAGCGCAATACTTAATAACCTTTTAAAATGCATTTACAGTATTCCTACATAAATTAACCAAGGATTGAAACATTACTATATTTATTTATTTTCTCTTTCTTCCAAGTACATTGTAGTAAGGAGCCAAGGGTATTTTCTATCAACTTTGCTTAAAGTTCTAATTTTTCATTCAATATTACCTACTTCTCCAATTGTTGTTAAGTTGTTAGATTCATTATCGGACTCTGTAGATGACAATCTTAATGTGGTCAATTGACCTTCTTTTGCATTTACATTTGTATTTAGTCCAAGTGAAACTAGAAGATGGCATCAATATAATATGGACAATGACATTTGACGAAGCAACAATAAAACTCATGGGTGTCTTTGTAGAAGAATTATACACCCTACAATCAAACTTGATTATGTTCTTGATTCAACGGTTTTATTTAATTGTGTTCAAAGTCATGTAATTGGATACATAACTGATTTGAAGCTATTATTTTTTTTATTTTCTAAATGATCTACTAATTAACATCATGTACTATAGAAATTTATCCAAAAAATAGATAAAATTATTTCCCAATGAACTACAACTTCTTTTCTTCGCGTACACATTGCACACCAAGGTGCAATTGCTAGTATTAATTTGAGCGGTAAGTGGAGATCCTAGGTCTTAAAATTAAATTAATAAAAAATAAATATATGAAATAATAATAAAACTTACTTTAATATTTATTAAAATCCAATGAATGAAAAGAAGAGTGAAAAATCTATATACCAAATTTAATTTGTTGAGAGTGAATGTTATATATATATATATATATATATATATATATATATATATAAGTTTTCAATAATTGATTTAAAATTAATTAATTTTAATATAAATATAAAATGGTCTTTCCCTTGTCTATTTACTATTAATAAAATTTTATTATTGTATCTATTTACTATTAATAAAATTTTATTATTGTATCTATTTACTATTAATAAAATTTTATTATTGTATCTATTTACTATTAATAAAATTTTATTATTGTGTCTAATCTTCATGAACTCAAATATTATTTAAAAAACATTTACTAAAATATCAATATATATAATGAATATTGATTAATTATAATAACTATTTTCTATATATTTATTTTAAAAAATCAATCCATATTTTAAAACAAGAAGAAGTTTTTCCTAACATATCTCTTCGACCTATCCATAGTTTTAGACGTAGTAAGTGGATTCCAGTTTCTCGAAATCGATGAGAAGTTTTTTTGTCGCATTCCATGAGCACTGTGCTTGTATCTTTCGGTAAAAGATACTAAAACCTTATATATATACAAATCCATCTTAGGAAACGAAATCACTGCTTTCCACTCAGATCTGAAATCCATTCAATGGAAGAATAATGGTTGATTTGGCTTTCTACGCTGCTAACCAGCGTGCTCTCGTATTTCTTGCTAGATCTAATCAGAAAGAACAGAGCAAATCTTCCCCCTGGACCTCCTGCCTGGCCTATTCTGGGAAATCTTCTCCAGCTGGGGAAGAAGCCGAATGAATCCATGTGGGCTCTTTCTCAGAAATACGGCCCACTCATGACTCTCTCTCTTGGCATGAAAACTGCAGTTGTGATTTCATCCTCTGAAATGGCAAGGGAGGTCTTCAAAACCCACGACCAGAATTTTGCAGGGCGGACTGTGATTGAAG
Organism: Chamaecyparis obtusa; assembly: GCA_027943335.1. Classification (NCBI taxonomy): domain Eukaryota; kingdom Viridiplantae; phylum Streptophyta; class Pinopsida; order Cupressales; family Cupressaceae; genus Chamaecyparis; species Chamaecyparis obtusa. The sequence continues at coordinate 397,306 of BSBK01006175.1, read as the reverse complement.
CAGCAAAGGTTCTCTCTCACCACGAATCTTCAATTGCTTTTGCTCAGTATGGAGATTACTAGCGAAAATTGAGGCGGATTGCCACCACACAACTCTTCTCTCCCAGCAAACTCCAAGCCCAGCAACATCTCAGAAGAGATCAAGTCTCTGACATGATTCGAATGGTTTTCGAGCAGAGGGGAAAGAGTTTGAACATTGAACATCTGGTGTTCTACGAGGGTCTCAATCTCATAAGCAACACCATCTTTAGTAAGAACTTGTTCGATCCCAAAAATCCAGAGTCTGTAGAATTGAGGAACACTTTTGGTAAAGCGGTGAAGTTGGCCGGGAAACCCAACTTGGCCGACTTTTATCCGTTTCTGAGGTCCCTGGACCTTCAGGGCGTTAGCCGTGAGACGACCGTCCAAAATAAGTGACTGCTTAACTACTTAGATGGATTTGTACAAGATCGGCTGGCAGCGAGGAGGAAAGGCATTGATATTTTACTCGATTCGACTGCCCATGATTTCACTCTGGAGAATATCAGTCATTTGATTATGGTAAGTGTCCTCACTGATTGAAGAAATTTGAGACTTTTGGTTACCCATTGTTCAACACCTTCTCCGTTCTTATGATTCATTTGTAAAATGAAATTGTATTATTTGATGAGTGATTTCTTTATGATCATGTAGGAACTTTTGTCTGCGGGGAGTGATACTACTACAACAACAGTAGAATGGGCTATGGTGGAACTCATTGCCAATCCTCGTGTAATGAAGCAAGTACAAAAGGAATTAGAAGAGATAATTGGTCTCAATCGAAAAGTGGAGGAATTCGACATAGATCATTTACCTTATCTTCATGCTATAGTGAAAGAAGTTTTTCGACTACACCCACCACTTCCATTAGCACTGCCTCATAGAGTTGATAACTCATGTGAGGTGGCGGGATATAGGATACCCAAACACACCATGGTGATTGTGAATGTGTGGGCGATTGGAAGAGATCCTAAAATTTGGAAGGAACCTTCAAAATTTATGCCAGAGAGGTTTTTTAATAGTGAGAATAGTAAGATGACATATAAGGGACAAGATTTTGAGTTGATACCGTTTGGAGCTGGAAGAAGAATATGCTTAGGACTTCCTTTGGCTCATCAAATGGTTCATTTTACTATTGCTTCTTTAATCCATTCCTTTAATTGGACACTTCCAATTGGGATGGAATATGAGAAAATAAATATGAGTGATGCATTTGGGTTAGTATTAAAGAAGGCTACAGAATTGCATGCAATCCCCACACCAAGGTTACCAAATCATATGTATTGAAAAAATATGTTAGAATTTTTGTAAATATTACTTGCTGACTTGTTTACCAAGTTTGGTGTAAGTTTATCAGTTATAATGAATTATGAAATAAAAATATCATAAAAATGTGTAATGCCCCATGTCTATGTGGCTTACATGTGACTTTCTTTTGGTACTGATATCATACTTATTGATGATGTTTTATATTGTCATCAAAATATTTTATCAATAATATTTTATATTGACATCATGATGTTTGACTATGGATTGTGAAATGTATATATAGCCACAACTACCATTTGATGCTAGAAAGATTTTTTGATTTCTTGAATAGTGGGTTATTTTAACAAATGGCCCACAACTTTGCAATACACAAGCTTGTGGAAATAAATTTTATGCTATATATTGTATGATTATGGATCCAATTTTTTATTTTGTTATTTTCTTTTTCTATAAAATGTTTAAAAATGTGTAATGCCCCATGTCTATGTGTCTTGCATGTGACTTTCTTTTGGTACTGATATCATACTTATTGATGATGTTTTCTATTGTCATCAAAATATTTTATCAATGATATATTATATTGACATCATGATGTTTGACTATGGATTGTGAAATGTATATATAGCCATAACTACCATTTGATGCTAGAAAGATTTTTTTGATTTCTTGAATAGTGGGTTGTTTTAACAAATGGCCCACAACTTTGCAATACACAAGCTTGTGGAAATAAATTTTATGCTATATGTTGTATGATTATGGATCCAATTTTTATTTTGTTATTTTCTTTTTCTATAAAACGTTTAAAGATAATAATACAATGGTGAATTTAATTTGGAAATAATGTCTATTGGCATGTCTTATTAAATAAATTTTGAGAGAAGTATGACAGATGTTCCAATAGTCATTGTATTGATTGTATGATATGTTGCCTCGTTATTAGATAGCAAAAGATTGTACTACTATGTTAACAATTATTTATCTACTCTCACAATCATGTACTATGTCATCTTACATGTGATGATATAGTACCAGTTTTTCTTAAAGGTGATCTCTATATTGAAAATCCTAGTATAATTCTTTCTATAAACCAAGACTTATAAATATTTGTTTCTTGAGTTTAGTATAATATATTAAGCACTATTTTGGAAAGCATTTTGATTAGTATGTTTAGATGGTGATAATTTTTAGTATTTTTAGATTTTGGTTCTATGTTAAATGAGGTACTAAGTTAAGTGGGTTTGATCTTGGAGGAAATCACATGGTTAAGCACATTTGAGTTGGAGTAGTACTTAGATGGGTAACTTCCCAAGAAATCCAATGTTTGGCTTCTCTCGATCAACATTACCTAAATGTAATAACTAAACTCATATAAGTTGATGATTAACCCTTGATGTAGTGGAGGGTTAGAACCATTTTCAATACACTTTTCTAAGGAAGATAGTAAATACTACGACACAATAATTAACTTACCATGACAAGGATTTTTTAGAATAGGAAATGGTAGTGATGGACAATCTTGAACCTACCTTCTAGACTAAAGTACTTCATGATATGTAGACTTTTTATCATTCAAGATGCAAGAAAGTCTTCCTAGCTATAGTAATTTTGATACTTCTTCACTTTTTCACCCTCATCAAAAAAATTTTTTGTAAAAACTTATAAAATTATTTTCCTTTTTTTCCACCTTAGCTCCTTTACAATTAAAACTCCTCACTATCACTATAAGATCATTTGCAACTATCATTTTGACCCTACCCACCAAAACCTTAGCTTTTATCCATAAATTGGCAAACTTGGAAGTGAGGGTATCATGTAACCACATGAGGACAAAAAAAAAGGTAAAACTACCTTTCTCAATTATTTTGTAGAGCTCAACATTTAACGTAATGCCTCAAAAGAAATAGGCCCAATTCTCATCCTTAGGTCCATGACACAGATCAAGGTGAGAGAATCCAATTAAGGACAATCCAACCTTGCAGCTTCAAAATAACATAGCGGAATAACTCAACACAACAATTATTTTAAGTCAAATTTTCATTAACATGCCCGGCTATAAGGCCTTCTAGGTTAGGGCCAATTACAATCAGAAGTAATTCTGCAAATCAACAAGATCCAATCCAACTCTAGCTAGTTCAGTTTTGAAAACTATCAGCAACTGATGGAAACCCTAAGGCAGATCTAAACTTGAGCTCGCAGGCCTCCAAGCAATCTCCTTGTCTCCAAGTATGCAACCACTAGCTCTGCTAATACAAACTATCAGAAATCAATCTGATCTGCAAGATCTCACAGGATCTTTTCCACAACTTCACTTATCTAGTTCTCTACCACCGCTGCTTCTGAATTCCACCAAGAACTACCCACAACATCCTATAAATACTAATCATCAGCCACAAGTCAGCTGGATGAAACAATTAACTCCTACAAACAAATATTAAATGCAATACAAGTCGGCTCTCAAATCACCTTACAAACATTTAATTCAACATGTTGGCCTCCAGATCCACATAGGAGAATCCAACAAAAGATAGCAACAATAAATGCACCAAGTCGGCCAAACAAATCTTCAAGAACTCTAGTCAGTAAGACCAACTACCGAGCATCAAAGAAACAACCGAGAATCATTGAAACAACCGACCAAGCTAAGCAACACAGGCATTACCAAGCATCAGTTCCACCGAGCACCAGAGGTTCCACCGAGTTCCTTCAGTGACTAAGCTTCCTTCAATAACCGAGACCATCGGTTAAGGCTGCAACCGAGTAACACCAGCCAAATAATAAATGACCCATGTAGATTTACCGAGGACCAAGAATGCCCCTGCATCAGACAACCCAGGTTTGAAAATATGTTCTCATATACTGGAAGAACATCTTCTGAGATTCAGCACATAAACCCCGAACTAGTTCTTCACATTCAAGTCCTCCAACTTTTCACTTTGCATACTCTTCCACTTCAGCTTCCTCTATCTTTTCAAGTCTTTTATCGACAACACACGGGCTTGTTCTTCACACTAATCATCCATACCTTCAAGATCCACCAACTCAACTTGGCTACCAATACTCAGGCTTCTCCTACTGAGCGTCGTATCCAGCAAAGGCATCAGGGAAAACTTCTTGTCATCCTTCTCAACAGTAAAAACATTCCTGACACAATCATACATGGCTTTGCAATCATATTGCTAAGGTCTACCGAGCAATATATCACAACTATTCATCTTCACAATATCACATAACACAAGATCCTTATACTGGCCAATCTGAACATCAATAAAGCATTGTTCTCTCACTTCTAGAGCATGATCATCTTGCGATCAGCCAATCCTATAAGGACAAGGATGCTTCATTCTATTCAAACCAAGTTTTTGAACCATGTCCTCAGCAACAAGGTTATCAGTACTACCACTATCAACAATAACATCACAAAGTTTACCTCCAGACTTGCACCAAGTCCTAAACAAATTACTCCTCTAACAAGGATCCACCTTTGTACCGAGCAATATTCACTGAGCTAGCAAGTTCTCAGATTCGGGTTCATTCTCCACATTCTCATTTACCACAGTAGTTCGTTGGTCACCGGGCTTCTTCTATGTACACTCAAAAGAACGGTGTCCCTCCTCCCCACAGTTATAGCAAGTACCCTTAATGATAACTCTACATGTCTTCTTCTTCAGTTCTACATGTTTCTCTTCATCTTTTGCATCAATCAGTTTACCCTTCACTGAGTGATCAATCTTTTCCTTCCCTCAGGGATTACTATGTTGTTTCCTCTTCAACTTATCTTCTACCTTCAGAGAATACTGATAAGCATCTTCAATAGAATCAATCTTCAGCATACCAAGCTCATTCTGAATATTGAATCTCAAACCATTCACATACCGAGCTACCTTTTCCTTACCAAGTTCTCTGTGTCCAGACCGAATAGTAAGTTTGTAGAACTCCTCGGTATAATCTTCAATAGATAAATCCTTCTGCTTCAGATTCTATAACTTCTTAAACAAGTCAAGCTCATAGTCAACTGGTATGAACTTAGCTTTCAATTTAGTCACCATCAACCTCCACCGATTGATCTTCATTTCACCTTCATCTTCTCTATCTCTTTGTAATTCTTTCCACCAAAGAGCAGCATGTCCTTTCAACTTAGTCTGTGCCAATCTCACCCACAAGGGATCTTCAATTTCTTCCAGCTCAAAGAAATCTTCAAGTTCACCAACCCAATCAATCAAGTTCTCAGGTTTCAAGGTACTAGAGAAAGTAGAAACTTCCATTCGGTAACTGTTACTTAACCGAGCTCCAGATCTATGTAACCAACTAGTTCTATCTTCGCCAGATCTGTCTCTCCAGTCATCACCACTAGATCCAGCAGCTTCCTCATAACCATCCTCAGTACCAACATTCTGAGGTACACCAGTCATAGCTCTCATGATCTCAATGACCATGTCATTCTTCATCAATTCCATCTCAGAGCTGAAATCAGATTTCACCTTCTCTGTAATCCTAGATTCTAGAGTATCACAAGGATCCACAATTACTCTAGGGTCCAATCTTCTTAGAGGCATCCTTAAAGATAAGATAAACCCTTTGCAACAAACCCTACACCGACCACCTTGTGACAATCTCCAAGTTGTATGCAAGTCAGATCGCAAGCTACTACCTCACACAAACAACTAGGGCAAGATTCCACAAGTTCAGTGCCACAGATCTGTAACCTAGATCATACGATCTCTTCGCCAACAAGATCAACTTCACAAGATCAGCCTTGCTAGGTCAACCTTTGCTCCAAACAAGATCAAACCTTCGCTCTGATACCACCTAACATAGATCAAGGTGAGAGAATCCAATTAAGGACAATCCAACCTTGTAGCTTCAGAACAACACAACGGAATAACTCAACACAACAATTGTTTTAAGAAAAAATTTCATTAACATTCCCAGTTGTAAGGCCTTCTGAGTTAGGGCCAATTACAACATAAGTAATTCTACAAATCAACAAGATCCAATCCAACTCTAGCTAGTTCAGTTCTGAAAACTATCAGCAACTGATGGAAACCCTAAGGCAGATCTAAACTTGAGCTCACAGGCCTCCAAGCAATTTCCTTATCTCCAAGTATGAAACCACTAGCTCTGCTAATACAAACTATCAAAAATCAATCTGATCTGCAAGATCTCACAGGATCTTTTCCACAACTTCACTTATCTAGTTCTCTACCACCGCTGCTTCTAAATTCCACCAAGAACTACCCACAACATCCTATAAATACTAATCATCAACCACAAGTCGGCTGGATGAAATAATTAACTCCTACAAACAAATATTAAATGCAATACAAATCAGCTCTCAAATCGCCTTACAAACATTTAATTCAACATGTCGGCCTCCAGATCCACATAGGAGAATCCAACAAAAGATACCAACAATAAATGCACCAAGTCAGCCAAACAAGTCTTCAAGAACTCCAGTCGGTAAGACCAACTACCGAGCATCAGAGAAACAACTAAGTGTCAATGAAACAACCGACCAAGCTAAGCAACACCGAGCAACACAGGCATTACAGAGCACTAGTTCCACCGAGTACCAAAGGTTCCACCAAGTTCCTTCAGCGACTAAGCTTCCTTCAATAATTGAGACCATCGATTAAGGCTGCAATTGAGTAACACTGGCCAAATAACAAACCACCCATGTAGATTCATCGAGGACCAAGAATTCCCCTGCATCAGTCCATGTTCTCACTTTTAAATATAAAACTATTTATTCTGTTTCCTAAAAATATTTTTGATACTATTTCAAATATTTGGATTCTTATTAATATTATATTTCTAGCATAAATTACTTGTGTGGATGGTCTTAATAATTTATAATAGCTAGTTGGAACCATGAAAACTATTCATATCTAATGCATGAATTGTGGGAGAGACATCACCACTTTCCTTGTGAAAGTTGTGTTCCTACTTGAAAGGACCGATAAATAATGGCTGATGAAGAGTGAACATGATGAAAGGTGCTCCCCTTAATACCACAAACACATAACAGAAATAGAGAAACAACAACAATATGCAAGAACAGAAAATTGGCTTCTTATTATCTCCACAAATGTGGAATTACAAACTTTCAAAATTATAATATGCAAAGCCACATGGGCATTCCCTTACAATATTCTATAGGACAAAGCCTCGAGCTATTACCCAGATCTACTACCTAGAACTATTCTGAACTGCCTAAGACAATAATACAGCCTTCCTTATATAGGCAATTTTCCACCGCCTGGGAAGGTTCCAGAATTTTAGCCAATAAGGCCGACCAAACTTATAATTATTTTATTTTACATTTTATTACATCATAGTCGGCTCAAGATAACCTTTGAAACCTGAACAGAAATTTTGAAGAAAATTATTTTTCGCCATTTCGGGTGGCCCAACTTCCGAAGACCATAAGTCATCACCAGTTGACCCGATCGGCTATTATAACCCCATTTCGGAAATGCCACGAAGCGCTCTACAGGCTTGACCAGCGCAAGTGCTTGTCACCCAAATTTTCGACCTCATCCGGGGCCTCTAAAGCCTTCAAAACTGAGTTCAAAGTTTCTGTACCCTGCTGCCAATACCGAAAATCTTCAATATCTTCCAATATACACTTGATCTGGCAATGAAAATTTACTGGTAGACTTATATGACCAAAATCAACCTCCAAGAAAGAAATCAGATCATTCTGAGCACATACAAAAATTACCAAAAATAGTAACTTTCCATAAATAGCAGCTCTGCACAAAATAGCCCTTATTGAATACAAAAACAGAAATATTTTTGGGTGATGCAAGATTGCTCTTACACCCAGGATGCTCCTGCATCAGACACCCGGGGTAATTTCAGAAGTGACCCTGTCACGACTCAGGTGTGCAGAGGAAAACCAAGATGGCTAACCTCCTCCTTTGTCAGCCATGATGAATCTTCAACATGTCGTCCTTTCCACTTGACCAGATATTCTTCATATGTCCTGTTCCTTGTGCTTCTGCCAACACGACTGTCTAGTATATCTTCGATCTCCTTAGTGTCTGAACTAGTTGCTGGAATACTCCACTGTGCTGCTGTGATCTCATCTTCAACACCTCCTTCATGATACTCTGTCAGATCTAAAATGTTAAACACTGGTGAAATATTTAGCTCAGTAGGCAATTCTACCTCATATGCGTTTCCTGAATCATGTTTCTTCAGTATCCTGCATGGTCCAAACTTCTTCATTTTCAGCTTGTTATATGTACCGACTGGAAACCGCTCCTTCCGCAAATGAACCATGACTTCGTCACCAACTTGAAATTCTTTATACCTCCTTTTCTCATCTGCCTTAGCCTTATACTGTGCATTCATCTTGGTAATATGCTTCCTCACCTCTTCATGGATGTTCTTCAAGTGTTCTGCAAAATCTTCAGCTTCAGCACTACTTATTTCTCCTTTATCTATCTTCCTCAATTCAGATGCATTTCTTGGACTACTTCCATATACAATCTGGAATGGTGATTTACCAGTGCTCCTGTTGACAGAATTATTGTATGCAAATTTTGCCTGTGGTAAAATCAAATCCCATCCTGTTGGCTTATCTCCAACCAAACATCTCAGCAAATTTCCCAAACTCCTATTCACCACCTCTGTCTGTCCATCAGTTTGTGGATGATGTGATGAACTGAACTTCAAATCTATCTTCAACTTCTTCCACAACGTACGCCAGAAATATCCAACAAACTTAGTGTCCCGATCTGAAACTATGGTCTTTGGCAAACCATGAAGTCTCACTACTTCTCTGAAAAACAATTCTGCTACATGAACAGCATCATTAGTCCTCTTGCAGGGAATGAAATGTGTCATCTTTGAAAATCTGTCAACCACCACACAAATTGAATCATGCCCCCGCTGAGTCCTCGGTAAACCAAGAACAAAGTCCATGCTGATATCCTCCCAAGGCTTCTCTAGTACGGGTAATGGCTGATACAACCCTGTATTCTGCTTCACTCCTTTCGCCATCTGACATACTCTACAACTCTGTACAAACTTCTTCACATCTTGCTGCAACTATGGCCAATAATAATTCTCACTAACCAAACCAAGGGTTTTATCATGACCAAAATGTCCAGCCAATCCTCCACTATGCTTCTCCTTGATGAGATTCTCCCTCATAGAACTTCGTGGAATGCACAACTGACTCCCTCTGAATAGCATATCATCCTGGATGATGAAATCCAACCATTTTATCCTGTCTAGAGTAACAGGTTCTGTACAAGCTTTCCAAGCTTCACCAAAATCAGGATCCTCTAGATACAAATTCTTGAGTTCCTTGAACCCAACCACTTCAATCTGCATTTCTGTCAGCAATAGTTGTCTTCTGCTAAGAGCATCTGCAACCCTATTAGACTTTCCACTCCTGTGTTTCAAAACAAATGTATAACTCTGCAAAAACTCAACCCATTTCAAATGCCTTTGATTCAATTTTCCTTGACTATTCAAATATTGCAAAGCTTGATGATCAGTATACAAAACAAACTCCTTAGGAAGCAGATAATGTCTCCACTTCTTTAATGCCTGAACTATAGCATAAAATTCTTGATCATAAACAGAATATTTCCTCTTGGCATCATTTAACTTCTCACTGAAATAAGCAACAGGTTTACCTTCTTGGCTCATAACAGCTCCTATTGCAGTACCACTAGCATCACAATCTACTTGAAACACCTTATTAAAATCTGAAAGTGTTAAAATGGGTTGTTTTGTAACTTTTTATTTTAACAACTGAAAACTATTTTCTGCCCCATTAGTCCACTTAAACTCTTTTCTATCCCCTCTCATTGTTTCAGTCAAGGGTCCACAAATACTGCTAAAATTTCTGATAAACTTTCTGTAAAAGCTAGCTAGACCATGAAAAGATCTTACCTCAGTAGCACTCCTTGGAGTAGGCCATTCAAGGATAGCCTGTACCTTCTCTGGGTCCATTTTTAGACCTTCTGCTGAAACTACAAATCTCAAATACACTAACTCTTTCTTCACAAAACTGCACTTCTTCAAATTAATCAACAATTTCTCTTCTCTCAACTTCTCAAATACCATACGAATATGCATCATATGCTCATCCAATGTCGTACTAAAGATCAAAATATCATCTAGGTAAACAATGACAAACTTACCCAAAAATTCTTTCAGAACCTCATTCATGAGCCGCATGAAAGTGCTCGGTGCATTGGTTAGCCCAAAAGGCATGACTAACCACTCATACAGTCCTTCCTTTGTCTTGAAGGCAGTCTTCCATTCATCCCCTTCTCTGATTTGAATCTGATGATATCCACTTTTCAGATCTATCTTTGAGAAATACACGGCTCCACTCAAACAGTCCATAATATCATCCATTCGTGGCAATGGAAACCTGTACTTGATTGTGATCTTGTTTATTGCTCTGGAATCTGTACACATCCTCCACTCTCCATTCTTCTTTGGTGCTAATACCGCAGGTATAGCACAGGGACTCAGACTCTCTCGAATCAATCCTTTCTGTAACAACTCATGTACTTGTCTGTTCAACTCCTCACTTTCTACAGGTGTCATTCTGTGCGCTGCCTTATTCGGTAAACTCGCTCCTGGGATCAAGTCCATCTGATGACTGATCTTCCTGACTGGTGGTAATCCATCAGGCACGTTATCGGATACAATATCCTGAAACTCATTCAACAAATCTGCAACTTCTACAGGAACATCTTCTACTTCCTCTTTACCAGCTTTTGGAATTAAAGCAAAACATACATGCTCATGCCTCATACCATCTAGGAAATTTCTTCCATCAACAAAAGTTATCCTTGCATTACCACATACCTTTTCTTCAGTCTCCTTCAATGGTTTTAGCTTATGTCGCACTCCATCCTTTGTCAGGGAATAGGTATTCGCACGACCATCATGTACAGCACATCTATCAAACTGCCACGGTCTACCTAACAACATATGACATGCATCCATAGAGATGATATCACACAATACCTCATCTTGGTATCCGCCAATCTTGAACTTCACCAGGCATTGTTCATTGACCATGACCTTGTGGTCATCCTGTACCCAGGCAATCCGATATGGATGTGGGTGTTTCTGTCTCTTGAGCTTCAACTTTGTCACCATCTCTTCTGACACCAAATTGTCAGTGCTTCTACTATTAATAATCACATCACAACATTTACCTTCACACTTGCACCTGGTGCGAAACAGGCTCCTCCTTTGCTCAGGTTCATTCTCACCACTCAACAGGACTCTTCTGTTAATCAACGTTTCTCCTCTTTCAGCATCTTCAAAATTTGATGATCTGGCATCTTCATCTACATGTGCAACTCTTGCCTGGCCTTCATTTCTCCTGTCTATTCTGCCTTGACGCTGAGGACATTCAAATGCCCTATGACCTTCTTTTCCACAGTGAAAACATGTTCCACGGAAGCCACCTCTTCCAGATCCTTGTCCTCTTCCTCTTCCTCTCTGATCTCTATTATTCTGATCCTGGAAGTGATTGGAATTATTTTCGCGCTGATTCTGACTGCTATTAGCCTCATCCTTCTTTTTCGGATCTTCATTTCGGCCACCATATGACCATCCACCAAATCGTCCACCGCGACCTCTTCCGTTTTGTCTACTCTCAAACTTCTTGTTCAGCTTTTCCTCTACTTTTAGGGCAAACTGGTATGCCTCTTCAATACTGTTCATTCGAACCAGATTCAGCTCCTCCTGAATGCTTGGCCTTAACCCATTAAGGTATCAGGCAACTTTCTCCTTATCAGCTTCTGCGTGGCCTGTTCTGATGAGAAGTCGATAGAACTCTTTTGTATACTCCTGAACAGATCTTCCTGCTTGCTTCAAACTCTGCATTTTCTTTAGTAGGTCAAGCTCATAATCAACAGGAATGAACTGCCGCTTCAATTTATCCACCATCCGATCCCATCTCGTGATTTTCTCCTTTCCCCTTCTATTTCGCTCCAACTGAATCTCTTGCCACCATATCTTCGCATGACCTTTCAGTCTGGCTTTCGCAAATTTGACCCTATCAAGATCCTCAACATCTTCATACTCAAAATATTTCTCACATTCGTTGATCCAGTCAATCAATTCTTCTGGGTTAAGATTTCCAGAAAATGTAGGAACCTCAATCTTAGGTCTTTTCCCAATCTTAGAAATGGCCCGAAAAAGTCTTTCTTCCTCCTGGTTCACAATTTCGACTTCTCCTTCTTGATATTCTTCTTCGGCTTCATCCTCGCTTTCATCTCTGACATTAAGATTCATTCCTCTGCGAATCTCTTCTTGCAATGCTCGCACTTGTCTCTGCAGCTCTCTAACCTCAGGTGTTACAACACCAGCTCTTCCGCCACGTTCCCTTCGTGGAGGCATTTTTGTGATGCGCGTTGAAACCCTAGCCACGGTCCTGGTGCAAACTGCCTCACGGTCGGCGATCTGTTTACACACTCAAGAACTCCTGCTCTGATACCACCTGATGAAGAGTGCTCCCCTTAATACCACAAACACATAACAGAAATAGAGAAACAACAACAATATGCAAGAACAGAAAATTGGCTTCTTATTATCTCCACAAAGTGGAATTACAAACTTTCAGAATTACAATATGCAAAGCCACATGGGCATTCCCTTACAATATTCTGTAGGACAAAGCCTTGAGCTATTACCCAGATCTACTACCCAGAACTATTCTGAACTGCCTAAGACAATAATACAGCCTTCCTTATATAGGCAATTTTCCACCGCCTGGGAAGGTTCCAGAATTTTAGCCAATAAGGCCGACCAAACTTAGAATTATTTTATTTTACATTTTATTACATCATAGTCGGCTCAAGATAACCTTTGAAACCCGAACAGAAATTTTGAAGAAAATTATTTTTCGCCATTTCGGGTGGCCCAACTTCCGAAGACCATAAGTCATCACCAGTTGACCCGATTGGCTATTATAACCCCATTTTGGAAATGCCACGAAGCGCTCTACAGGCTTGACCAACGCAAGCGCTTGTCACCCAAATTTTTGACCTCATCCGGGGCCTCTAAAGCCTTCAAAACTGAGTTCAAAGTTTCTGTACCCTGCTGCCAATATCGAAAATCTTCAATATCTTCCAATATACACTTGATCTGGCAATGAAACTTTACTGGCAGACTTATATGACCAAAATCAACCTCCAAGAAAGAAATCAGATCATTCTGAGCACATACAAAAATTACCAAAAATAGTAACTTTCCATAAATAGCAGCTCTGCACAAAATAGCCCTTATTGAATACAAAAATAGAAATATTTTGGGTGATGCAAGATTGCCCTTACACCTAGGATGCTCCTCTGCATCAGAACATTAGCTTGCAATACTTTCAAATTAGTATTGAGAGGTGCAGACCTAACAAAATCTAGATTTTAGGTCGATTGATAGGAATTCCCATTGCAATGGTTATTGTGAGAAAAAATGGAGAGGGAAAAGAGAGATAAAATGAAAGCACCTCTCTTCATCCTCCCTTTCTTTCCCCAAGACTTCCCAAGGTGAAATTATTTTGAGACAATCAAACCATCTTTATCAACTATTTGTGATGGGACACCTTCCATTTCTCTTTCTCCTTTTGAGGGATTGTACAATAAGATAGAAGGTACTTCTAATGGGATGAAGGTGAGGTTTGTATTGGAAGATGACAATTTAGTGCATGGCTTGTATTGCTACTTCACCAAGGCCAGCAGTTGAATCCTTGACATATATATGTGAGTAAAAATGACCGTATTTTTAGGTATTTACCCTAGGAGAAGAATAAAACTCTCATTTTATTAATTATGGATTACAATAGAACACTACTAAAGATCTAATTTCATTTTTTTGAAATCATATAATTAGATCATCAATTTTGGGATTACATAGTGATGCAGGGGCATCCAAGGTTTAGGCAAGGCATTCTGTGTCCTCGGTGAAACTGCATGGAGTGTTTGTGTTTTGGCTTGTTTTACTCAGTTGCAGCCTTGACTGACGGTCTCAGTCATTGAAGGAAGCTCGATCACTGAAGGAACTCGGAAGTCCCTGGTGCTTGGTGAAATTATTGCTCGGGTCGATACTGGTGCTTGACAATGCCTGGCGATGCTCTGTAATTTTACTATCGCTCGGTAGTTCTAACTTACCGACTGGAGTTCTGTGTGATTTGTTGAGTCGACTTGGTGAATTAATTATTGGTAGCCATTGTCTTGGGCCGACATGCAGAATTAAATATTTGTATACATTTGTAAGCCGACTTGTATGGCATTTAATTATTTGGGTTGGGAGTTAAGGGTTTCATCCAGCCAACTTGTGGCTGATGATTAATATTTAAGAAGGGCTTGGGTAGATGTTTTAGGGAGAAGCTTGGTAGATTGGGAGGACTGAGACATCAGAGCAGATCTAAATGTCAGATGCATAGCTTGAGAGCGAAGTTGTGGAAAAGTTCTTGATGTTCTTGCAGATCAGATTGTAATTTGATAGTCCTTTGTAGCAAAGCTAGGGGTTTGCATACTTGGGAACAAGGAGATTGCTTGGAGGCTTGCGAGCTCAAGTTTAGATCTGCCTTAGGGTTTTCATTAGCTTCTTATTGTCTTCAGAGTTGAACTAGCTGAGATTGTATTGGATCTAGTTGTGGATCTTACAGAATTGTTTCATTTTGTAATTGGCCCTAACTCGGAAGGCCTTACAGCCAGGCATGTTAATGCAAATTACTTGAAACATTTATGGTGTTGTTTGTTGTATTGATTATTCCATTGTGTAATTATTTTGGCTGCAAGGTTTGGATTGTCCTTTCATTGGATCCACCATCCTTGACTGCATAACATAGTAAAATATCAAAACCTAGGTTTTAAAATTTTACCAAACATATTGTAATGGATACACATGTTACATGCAACCATGATAGAAATAAAGAAGATTGAATTGAAATGTTTATGAAGAATACAAGATTATTGACCAACAATCAATACCCATGTCAATTATTTATAGCTTATACTACACTAGTAGAATTTGACAAATAAATGACTATGTGACTAAAACTTTTAGTCATGTGACTAAAAATGATCAAATTCTACTCTTTTTTTGCAATTTGCAAGTATAAATGACTAATTTAGTCATCGAGAAAAATCACAACTAAATAATTGGTCAAACAAATAAGAATGATTAATTAAACGACACCACTACAATGTAAGACATTTTAAGACAATTTTTTAGATAAAAAATTCACTATTGTCTTAACTTTATTTTTATTTTTATTCTTTTATCTTATTAAGTTTTGTTTTGATTTTTCGTTTGTTGACATTCCTATTGTGTGTGCAAAATTTTATCTCACAATTTAAATATTCAAATCTACCCATCAATATTAATTTCACTAGTAGTTGTTGCTACACGTTAGGGGAAAATTTGGGAGGGATGAAATCTCAATGTAATCTTCTAGCTACTCTACTAGTTGTTGTTGATAGGTAGGTGGGAAGAGTGTGCTTAGGGTCAATTAATATTCCCAACACTCCCACTTTAATCACAAGCCATCAAATGTCTTTAATCTCCTTACAAATTAACAATGCCCAATTTTTTTCGTTTACACTCAAAAATCTCTTTTTCTCAAAGGCTTTGTAAAAATGCTTGCAAGTTGTTTCTCACAACTACAATTCTTGATCTTAATATTACCATTTTCAACTAGCTCTCTTATGAAGTGATTTTATTTCTATCTACTTTCTTCTTCCATGAAAACCAATATTTTTTGTGAAAACTAGTAATGGGACTTTGTCACAAAAACATTATTGTTATATCCTCTTGCCCTTCATTTAAATATTCTAAGATTCACCTTAGCCAAATAGCTTGGCATGCTGCTACATTTATTTCTATATACCCATCCTCAACTATAGAAAGATAAACTATGAGTTATTTTTTGTTACCCATTTTCGTTTCCAACTCAATCAGGTGGAGCTGGATAAGTTTTACAAATAGGAAAAGGAAGGTACATATCTAATTATGCTGAGTATTTTTTTACCACAAAAAGAGACTATCTAATGAACAACAGATAAGAGGCAAGTGTGTATAGGGAAGAAGAAAAATTATACAACTTTGCATTAAAATTATTTTTATTGATGAATTCAAATGTATTGTGTCCCACACAAATTGTGGGAAATAACTAGTTTAATGACAAATATAAATTTGAAAATGAAAAACATATGAAAGAATTGGGAATTGTCATTGCTTGGAGGCTATAATGATGAATTGTGCAATTTCCCCCCAACTTATTTTACTTGGTTGCTCCATAAGTCGTCCTACTGCTCCAAATATGCCTACAAGAGATGATGAAAGTTATGTTAGAGCTCAATATTTTCAATCAATTCATATGTAATCATCAAAAAACATATAATTTCTCATACATGGCATAAACTAGTTATGTAATCATCTTAGATTTCAAAGAGAAAAGCAAATAAATAAAATTAGAAAATTCATTGTTTTGTCTAATGTGTTTGTTCGTTGTGTAGGTTCTGGTAATTTTCATTGTTGTTTAATTCTTTAATGTCACAACATGTGGGGTAAAATGGGCCCCCACAAGGGTTGATCCCATAATTCTATCATCCCATGCTTTGACAAAGATAAGACAATAGTGTTTCCCCACTTGAAATCCTAATGAGAAAGTATTCATCATTTATAAGATTGAGTTATTTATTCAACGTCACAAACAACTAATACATGGATCATAGAGTGCTCTCCTTGTGCTCTCTTTCATCTTGATGATGGATCATAGAGTGTGATCCAAAATTTTGATACAAAAAGTCACACAAAATCATATCCAAGAATAATAATTAATAATTCATGGATTGTGGATTCAAGCTATTAGCATTAACTAATACATTCTCAACAAGATTGCAAGAAAGAAATGATGTGTAATATCAATACAATTAAACCAATGTCATCACAAACAAAAGAAGTTAGAGCATAGAGTTCAAGTACAAATAATAGATTATAAAGTTTGTTAAGATGCTAGATCAAAATGAAAGATTCAATACAACAAAATAAGGATACATAGGTCACAATGTTTGCAGTCACATAGTGAGAAAATGAGAAGGAATTCATTATGAAGAACACCACAATGGAAGGGCTACAGTTCTATGATGATCCAAGGACACTAAATAGAGAAGGTGGAGGGTGGAAAACTTTTGTAAAAGGTTTGAAATTATAGTCATGTCAATGGAAATGAAAAATGATAAAGTTACATGATAGGGATAGCAGGGTAGAGGATAGTGTTTCATGCCACAAGTCAAACTAAAGGAAAGAACATTGATAGCCATAGAGACCAAATAATAAGGTCATATTCATATGCATGAACAGTGAAATGAGGACAATTTTCAAGTCATTTGAGCATGAGAGGTTTGCAACCATGTTAACATAGAGAGGATTGATTTGTTTTGTAATAGTTAACAATGAGAACAATGACCTTTATGGGATAAATGAAAGGAAAACCATTGTGTTAGCAAGTGAGCAGTGCTTGAAGGTGTAAATTTTGTCATTGTTGGTGAAACATACCTTTATGGTGATCACCTAAAGTGGAAGTAAGTTTCTGGCAATCAGTTAACTGAAAAATGCCTAAGTACATAGACAGTTTCCAGAATACAGTCATCATATTTTGGTCAATGAGCATACAATACTTATCTCTATAGTTTGCAAACATAAATATATGTTATATAAGATATAATAAAGTGTTTTTTATGATCGCTTGAGTTTTGGATCCGTTTGGACAGAGTTACTTGCTTCTGAAGTTATGTGAACATAATATGCAGTGAAAACATGGCACCTGAGTAGATGCGATGATTGGGATGATAACATAAGTTATTTTTGTGATATGACTTTTGAATTAAGATATGTCCTAACCTATATTAGAATATGTATGGTCGCATGATATTATTTAGTTGCGAACAAGATGTAAAGACACATTTTTGGAAGAATTAGTGAGACGACAAGGAAAATAAGATAATTGTGTGTGTGTGTGTGTGTGTGTGTGTGTGTGTGTGTGTGTGTGTGTGTGTGTGTGTGTGTGTGTATATATATATATATATATATATATATATATATATATATATATATATATATATATATATATATATATATATATATATATATATGAAGGCTATGAGTTGTGAAGTTGTTTGGAAGATGGACGATGATTGTATGATGACTGAGTAAAGTAGAGATTTTGTGATCATTGTTGCACATCCCAATTGGAACTACTTTGGCATAATAGATGTTGTTTTAGTTCACTTTGTTGTTACAAGATACTTTTGTAATACTGGACAGTGAGTCCTTTGTAAGATCAATGAGCTCCTTTTTGTATTCACCCCTAACAGGGTTATAAACTCCTAACAGGGTCTACCCTCTAATAAGGACTTGTACTAATGTAATATTTTGCTCCTAACAGGGCAAGGTCTCCTAACAGGGACACAATACTCTTAGTGCATCATTTTTGGGTACCATCCCCACCAAGGTTTTCCCTTGGCCGAGGTTTCCTCAAGAACAAATCATGGTGTTATGAGTTATTTAATTTATGTGTATGTTCTTTCTTATTTTAGTTAGTTCATGGGGTAAGTGCACCAAGATGGTGAACCAAAAGGGGGGTATAAGTGGCCACTTTCTTTTTTTTTTCTGAAATCAGGGAAACTTGAACTTCACAAAGATATTTTAGGGTCATGCACTCAAAACTAGGAGTTGTGTAAAGAATAAGAATTATAGTACTATGAATCTAGTTTCTAAACTACTAAAGTTTTTTTAAAATGGATAAAATTAAGAGGGTAAAACCTCTCGCGCACAAAAAAATGTTCCTTATTTTTCTAGAAAAATATAACATAGTTATTTCCGTGTGCTTCACAAAATATATAGTTAGATTTATCATTTTGCAAAACCCTTTGGAAGGATGATAGGTAAGAGTGAGATCTAGAAGTTGTGTATTTTTTTGTAAGTTTATGTTGATTATTTTATTTTTTATGATTTTTTAAACTAACTGAATCCTAAAAATCTAGTACCTATTCGTGTGCTAGGCATAACTTGCATCAAAATAATCCAAATTGAAAACCATTTTTTTTAAGTGTATAAAATCTAGTGTAGAACAGTAATATGTATTTTTTTAAAAATTTGGTCAAGTAGATGAAAAGTTATTAAAAAAATGGTAGACATATGTTTGTGAGGATCGTGAAGATACTGGTAAAGAAAATTAAAGTTTACTATGCTAATGTTCTCCAAAAATAGAAAAAATTATATGGTCAAAAAGCTTAGAAGATGTGTGAGATGATGGTAGTAATTTTAGAGATACCCACTTGATCATTTGTAAAGATGATGACGACAAAGTTGAGAAATCATGTTGAAAGAAGAAAAAAATGTATAAATGGACAAAATTGGAGGGAAAATGGGCTTGCAAGCCTTAGGGTCGTATTACAAACCTTTTACCAAGTCATAACCCGTACAGGTTATGGTATACAAAATAACCTGTACTGGTTTTGAAGTTTTA